>KZ652037.1:0-19840 GCA_001010745.2 Gerris buenoi
TTTATATTATGAGAGGAACAGCAGGCAACTCAACTAGGTTTGAGAATATCCCAAATATAAGGTTGATAATATAATTGTTAGTGAAAGAAAAAGTTCCGAATTTATTTACTTCACATAAATGACACCATCTAGAGAGCTGATCTTAAACCTATTAAAGGTCAAATCTTTGTACAACGAATCCTAACAAAAAAGCTAAACCGTGCCATCGATATATTTGAAATAATATAATCTATAAATAATAATATAATCGATATTTTTCCTGTTTTGCTGTCATTCAATTTTTTATCTCTTACGAGGACTGTCAGATCATTATCTTCAGTTAAACTGTAAGTGTGTGGGCCCCTTTATTTATAAAAATCACAAATTTGAAACCCGTTAAAATGAAGATTGAAAATATGGGACATGGCAAAACAAACAAAATAACTTGCTGATTTTTTCCGAACTAACTGTTCATACTGCAAAATTTGCTGAAAACCAATTAAATTCTTCTGAAAGATGGCTAAAAGTATTAAATTAATGCATTGTCATCGTGTTCTGAGCTGTGCTAAAAGTTTCAAAGTCTAGCTATTCGGGAAGTTAGTTAGAAATCGATTGCTAGATTTGTACCGGACAAAGAAACAAACAAGAAAGCAAGCTAATTAAAACGTAGTAAAAAGTGCAGAAAGTTAAAAAAAAAATGTCCGATTTTTTACCATGTTGACCAAATGTAATCAAAATTGGTCCAGTTATTTACTAGGGTCTGCACAAATTGCCGACAGACATAAATATTTTAAAAACCACTTTTTTTGACTTACCTAAGGAACCTTCAGACGTGTAAATCCATCCAAATCGAAGTTTTACGGTATCACAATACTTTGTCTTTTTATATACCATGTATATGAGCAAGTAAAAACTTAAAAATTAAATTACAAAGCCTTTTCTTAGCACTCTTTATTTCTCTCTTCGTTAGCACTATAGAAAGAGAACAACCGATTTAACCTGTATTAATATTAGTTTAATAGTTACTAAGTATCTATATTTATATTATTCCCTTTATTTATGAATGTCATTATCGATTATCGATTGGAACCTTTAACAATTGTAATCTATCCTAGAATATAGAATGAGATTAGTAATACATCTCCTATTTTCTCCCTAGATATTAGATATTAGTAGTTTTAAAAATCAACTATGTCTGAAAGATTGAAAACGTCTTTAAGGCATTGCCGCGCATTCTAGTGATGATTCAAGCAACTGAGTTAAACTACTAAAGAAATATGCAACCAACAGTACCTACACCAGTACCTACACCAGTACCACCTGGTATAGAATGGTTTGCCACAGGTCTTTTCACACACCTTTCAACAAGAAGTTAAAATTATTAATACAAGTAAATATTTTGGTGTCCTCCACATGTATTAGATATAGCCCCCTTCAATTTAATTCAATGTTAGAGAATACATTTTAACTATACAAATCCTTAAATAATTCAAATTACAATTATCAATAATTACGGGAGACATACAGAGAAAAATAGACCTCCGCACCGGGACTCGAACCATGGGACCTCCTATTAATCCGTTACAGGTGCTCTTGCCAACTGAGCTATACGGGAGAATGATTTTTCTCTGTCGTTACCGATACAAATCTTTATTTATACAAATATTTTTCTCTGTATGTCTCCCGTAGTTATTGATAATTGTAATTTGAATCATTTAAAATTTAATCTTTCCATAGTATGAAAACTACCAAAAACTTAAAAATTGAATTTCTATACAAATCCTTAAAATCCGAGAGATTAACATTTTTCATAATAGAGTAAAACAAAAATTAATCTTTAATTTGTACAGTTATGTGCTATAAAACTTTAATTAATTAATTATTAGGCTTTATATTATGCGATAAAAATATTTTTCTATCGATTACTCTTAAATTACATAATAAATTTAAAATCATTTTTCATGTCGTGTGGAGAGGAATTGGTGTTTTAATATTAACATATAAGTATATTTAATTTTATTTACACTTCATAGCATTTACCTATTCAGGTAACCGCAATAGCATAGCTTAAGTATGGCCTTCAGTGATCTAAATACATAATTATTTTAATTACTACGCCTCCATACGTGTACTAATTTACAAATAGTTTGATAAAATTATACGTCTTGATAATTTCAATTGTCTGCTCTTTAATATTTCTCATTTTAAAACTGTCTACCACTTTGTGTAGCACATAGCTTCTTCACGTCGTATTTTGTATACTTTCATGATTTCATGCCTTTAGAACCTATTATTGTCAAATTTTTAATCTATTCTTTAAAATTGTGAAAACAGTTTTGATTTTTTACATGATTTAAAGTATCAACTTAGCAAAATCTAAAGAGTGCTCATGGTTATGGTTGTATTTAATCTGTGGTTATTTGCGGGCTACTTTCGACAAACCACCCAAATTTAAAATATAGGTGTAAATGTAAATGTGCGCATGTGAAAGAGAAAAAAAAAAATAAAAAAAATAGACGCAGAAGATAAATGGTCGAAACTTATAAGGGGCCTACTTATGACCTACCATTTAAATTTGAATAAAATCGGACAAGTAGGTTTTAAGATACGTTAGTTCGCAAATATTGACAGACCGACAGGCAGACACGGAATCAAAAATGTTCCCCAATATCTGAAACCGATTTCTGTCTTACAATTTTTGTTCCTATAGAATATAGAACGATCAAATAGCTTCCGTAACTTTCGTTAAGCTCGAAAACAATTAAATAATGTAGACGCAGACAATATAACCCGGGCACAGGTTGAGACGCAGGCAGTGCGGCACAGTTTTTTTCAATTTTCCACCGCAGATATATGTATATGAAACCCGCACGAATTGATACACACCATACGTGGCCAAGTGGGGGGAACTGTAAATTGCACCATTTTTTGAACGAAGTAAATCAAAGTATGTAAATTCAAACAGAAATCAAACACCACTACCTCTTGAACCGAAGTAAGTAAAATAGTGTAAATTGCACTACTAAATTTCCCTTTTTTTAACTTAATGATTGGACTAATGGATTTTGTCACTTTTTGTTACAATAGTGTGATGTTCCTTTGCCCCAAAATACATTGGACAAGATGGCCCTTTATCTTATTTGATAGTTAGGCAAACAGATCTTGTCACTTAAAATTACAGAAGTGTGGTGATATTCCTTTGTCCCAATGTACATTGTACAAAATAATTGTACTTACGATGGAACCATTGAAAATTGGTTGAAAGGGATTGGAGCAATTTACATAGTTTAACCAACCTCTTTCTGGAAGGCAGTGGGGCAATAAAAAAAAAATGGTTCGATTTACTTATACCCAGTGGATCTGGCGTCTTAATTCGCGCGGTCTCGTATACTTCCGCGGTTGAAAAAACTGCTGCCGTGCCCTGCTTCGCCTGCGTCTCAATGTGCGCTAATTAGTTTATATAGTTTATGAACACTGTTTACTATGGAATATATATAATCAACTATCAAATGGAAAACATTGGATGGAGTAATTATAATTTACTTGTATATGAGAAAGTTTATCAGAGTTGTATCGGACAGATTTTCTATGTATTAAATATTAATTTAACATAATGTTACTTTGGGATTGCTTTAATTGAAAGATATGTAAAGAACAAAATATGATCTCATAGTTACCGAATTCTCGCATAATTTCTCAGCTTGTTCGGTTTTTAGTAGGTTAGTTAATGATTCTGAAGGCGTATTTTAGATAAGGAAAGGATAGTTCGGAAGCCTGTCTACAACTATTGAGTCGGCTCTCCTTTACAATAAGATGTTCGTTAATGCCAAAGCTATGTGTGTAGTTTCACGACTCGCTAAGACGTGATTAAATTTGCTAACTAACTTCACTTTAGTTAATACTTTTCTCTCAATAGCAGTCGTTATCCATAAACATAATTGCTTCTTTGTATTTTTAAGTATTTAAAAGAAAAGAACGCATAGACGTATTATTATACCTTAGTAATGTGAGTATCATATTTTATTATTCAATTAATATTAAAAATTATTGGGGAAATAGTAATAAATAAATACAATTAGTGATTTTTAAACAAATCATGATAATTTGTTTTACCACGAGTTCAATGTTGTAAATATAAGAAACATTTTTAATTTGATTGGGTTAGACTCCCCTATACGGGGCATCATGTATAGAAATGCAAAAACTAACAAATATAATGCACACATAATTAAAGTGTTTCCTATATATTGATATAAATTGCATTATTTATGTATTCTTTTTCATTTCATACTCTCTTGAAAAACCAGATACGCTACATCGAAGCCCAGGTAATCTACTACAGATACATACGCCCAAGATTTCCAAAATCGACCTGTATACAGCTGTGTCTCAAAATAAAGATCTGAAGATGGAAATTGTAATAAGAGAAAACTTATGAAATGAAGAAGANTTTGAATAAAGGCGTGATTGTTCTTTGTTTGAAAATGTGAAATAATTAAATTAAATTAACATCTATTTCAATGTTGGTTTTGAACTTAATAATAATGGTGCAATAAATTGTATAATTAACTTTCATGTAAACTGAAAATGGGAAAAACAAAGAAAAAGCTTCAAACAAAATCCAACTATTTCATCATTGTTGCTTCTTTTTAAAAGTGCAATTTTCATTTATTACAAAGTTCAAAATCTGACTAAAGAATTACGCTTTATATAATTAAATTGTATCTATCACTAGCTCAGTACTTCAACTATCAGAAAAATACGATATTATGATTATAAATTATAGCCTTCGAGCTAATATCCAAAAATTGAAACAATCCAACAACGGAGGAATAAGAGGATGGAATGAGACTACTTACAGAAAAATGGGGAATAAAAAATGTTTGACTAATTTTTTCACCAATATCTAAATCTTAATTCATAGAAGTCTAATAAAGAAAAATATAATCATTTATTTAAATAACACCATTTAAATGAATTTTATTAAGTTTTAAATTTCTATGAATTCTTACCGACTCTCCTAATTCTGATAACTTAAATACATTGTATTTTTAGCGTGTCATTATAATATATTTGTGTTTAGGCAAACAGTTTACAGTTTAATTTATATAACTAACAATGTTAATTCGTAGCTGTGAAACCATTTCTCCTAATAAACAATTAAAAGTATGATATCTCAATTTGCTATTTTCTTCTCTTACTATAAGCAAAGTTTATAAATAATATGACTCATGACTCACTTATTCATTTTATATACAGAGAATAATCGTGTTCATTCTAAAAAATTACGAATGAAGTTACGAACACGGTCAAAAATTGAGTGATGCATACCTTCTTAAGTAGACGATATAGAGGAATATAAATTTATTTCATTCCAGATAAAAAAAGTAGTCTTTCCAATTTTGAAGCACAAAACTGGATTGAGTTATTTAACTGATCTCCCCAACAAAAATTGAGGTGAAATGGGAGAATACGAAATATAAGGCAAGTACCAGATATGTACAAACAATATAGAGATAAATATAAAAACATAAAAATGTAATCAATAACCTTAAAATGATTTAATTCTTTATTCAATAATATTGTGCTCTTCAATCAAAGGTTGGACTCCCCTATACGGGGCATCATGTATAGAAATGGAAAACTGGCACATATAATTAGTCTTTTCTATATTTTTATAAAAAAAAACACCAATTATGGATTCTTCTTCATTTCATAAGTTCTCTCTTATGAATTAATAAGAGAAAACTTATGAAATGAAGAAGAATCCATAATTGGTGTTTTTTTTTATAAAAATATAGAAAAGACTAATTATATGTGCCAGTTTTCCATTTCTATACATGATGCCCCGTATAGGGGAGTCCAACCTTTGATTGAAGAGCACAATATTATTGAATAAAGAATTAAATCATTTTAAGGTTATTGATTACATTTTTATGTTTTTATATTTATCTCTATATTGTTTGTACATATCTGGTACTTGCCTTATATTTCGTATTCTCCCATTTCACCTCAATTTTTGTTGGGGAGATCAGTTAAATAACTCAATCCAGTTTTGTGCTTCAAAATTGGAAAGACTACTTTTTTTATCTGGAATGAAATAAATTTATATTCCTCTATATCGTCTACTTAAGAAGGTATGCATCACTCAATTTTTGACCGTGTTCGTAACTTCATTCGTAATTTTTTAGAATGAACACGATTATTCTCTGTATATAAAATGAATAAGTGAGTCATGAGTCATATTATTTATAAACTTTGCTTATAGTAAGAGAAGAAAATAGCAAATTGAGATATCATACTTTTAATTGTTTATTAGGAGAAATGGTTTCACAGCTACGAATTAACATTGTTAGTTATATAAATTAAACTGTAAACTGTTTGCCTAAACACAAATATATTATAATGACACGCTAAAAATACAATGTATTTAAGTTATCAGAATTAGGAGAGTCGGTAAGAATTCATAGAAATTTAAAACTTAATAAAATTCATTTAAATGGTGTTATTTAAATAAATGATTATATTTTTCTTTATTAGACTTCTATGAATTAAGATTTAGATATTGGTGAAAAAATTAGTCAAACATTTTTTATTCCCCATTTTTCTGTAAGTAGTCTCATTCCATCCTCTTATTCCTCCGTTGTTGGATTGTTTCAATTTTTGGATATTAGCTCGAAGGCTATAATTTATAATCATAATATCGTATTTTTCTGATAGTTGAAGTACTGAGCTAGTGATAGATACAATTTAATTATATAAAGCGTAATTCTTTAGTCAGATTTTGAACTTTGTAATAAATGAAAATTGCACTTTTAAAAAGAAGCAACAATGATGAAATAGTTGGATTTTGTTTGAAGCTTTTTCTTTGTTTTTCCCATTTTCAGTTTACATGAAAGTTAATTATACAATTTATTGCACCATTATTATTAAGTTCAAAACCAACATTGAAATAGATGTTAATTTAATTTAATTATTTCACATTTTCAAACAAAGAACAATCACGCCTTTATTCAAATCACTAATATTAATGATTGTCGGTTGCATAAAAGTAGCAATATTAACTATAAATGATGAATAGATGAAATGATGCGGTTTTTATAAAGACCACTTCCATGATTTCAGGGTCATCTCAAGGTTTATTAGTTCTAAACAGTGAATTCAAATGAAGATCAGTGCAACAAATAAACAACTGCGTTTTTGCAAAATCAATTATTTTGAAATAACTGTGAAGTGCAATTTTCTTCTTACATTTAATGAATTCTGATTATATTTATTGTATCTATTAAAATTGTCTCTTTTACTCACCTACAAGTGAACATTAATTTTTACGTTGTAGTATTATACCCTTTCTATATATAATTTACATCTGAACTTCTTTATGATCTGCCAGGTGTATTCATATAAAAAACACCAATTACTTATTAAATCTCTAATCTGCTATATTTCAGTAGGTTATTTTAAAGCTAAAATTAACCATTTATCCAATATTAGAAACAACCTTACTTTTATTTCACAAATAACTTAACACAGTTCTGCGCCTACTGTTTGCTTCCGCGTGTGTGCAACTAAATTGCTTCCGAACTTACCAAAGGTGACGTAACAAATGTGATTGTTCTGAAGAATAAACATTTTTTAATGTTTCAAAATTCTAAAAGGCCCCTTTGTACCCCGGTGTAGACATACACGGTCAAAATATTTGGGCAAACATTTTGACCGGGTATGGTCTAAATTTGCCCGACTTTAGGTAGTGCAAACATTTTGCGCAAAATGCTTGATCGTGTGGGGCCTTAAGACAGATATTCTTTTTATATATTAGTGCATATTTTTGGTCCCCTTTGTCTGTCCTTATTTTTTTTATGCGCACCAGCATATTTTTGTACCACATACTACTTGTCCAGCTGAAATTTGGGTGGTAAATCAAAATTATTGTTAAGTCAAAAGTCTATTGTTGATCCCACTTAAGTTTCATAGATATGTTGAACGTTCTTCATAATGATTTCGGTAAGCTTGAATTTTTGAGTTTTAAATAGGATAATTTTACTCTTATTTTTTTTTCTCTTGAAACCTTATTTTAGCAGCTATCAAGCGCTGAAAATGTAAATTTTGTAATTTCAACAGGCCACCATTTTGAAACGGCGAAAGATAGAAAGCTCTGGTTTGCGGCAAATGTTTTATTTTTTAAGGCCTTTCCAAATATGTATCACAGTATAGGGGATCCTATTTGAAATTTTAAAGTTGAATCCAATATGGCGGCAACCAAAATGGCGGGAAAATGGGTACCCACCAAAAAAGGTAGTTTTTTATGCATAATGAAGATAGCAACAAACCGCAGTTTGATATCTCAAATATTAACGGAGATAATTAGCAGTTGCCGAACTTTTGGATCACCCTGTATATGTATAACAAGAAATTAATAAACTAATAATGAACATTCAAATATGTTTGATTGTCCAAAGATGTCTTTGATAAAGATAAAAGCAAAATATTGCAATATTCCGATCCAATACTTATCCCCTGCCCTATCCAATTTTTATATTTATTGCCTTCTGATTAAAAATAACTACAAATAATTAGCCTGCGAAAATTTCAACATCATTAATTCCCTCATTCACAATGGATATCTAATGTCATGAACTTTCAATAAAGTTATTTCGGTTTTTTTTTTGTTTTTTTTTCAAGGCGTAATTTTACAGATCAAGATATATTTCTTGTTACTTGGGAAGAAATTTTAGTATATGCACGTATTAATTATTGATTTTACAGATTGCTTATACTTGATTTACAGTAATTAAAAATTAGAAGTAGTAATTAACAATATCAAGAAGTAATCAGGCGTGAAAATAAATCAACTGGACTCAGGTAGGAGCTATTTTTTGTGGGTGTATTAACACATTTTTATTAGTCTGCGGCCGTTTTTGATCTGTAACCCATGGGAAACATTCGCCCCTATTACTTACAAATTGTACGGATAGCGTGATTCTCTTATAACAATTAAATTACGTAATATCACGGATTCAAAAACGAATTAAACTGAGCGTGACAATTAAAGATGTTGATAGTTTATCATTATCAGCCCCGTTTAATTAGTCTTCCTCGATAAAATTGGATAAAGCCTACATAATTTTAAATCATTACCGTCGAAGCTTCATATGTTACATAAATGTGGATTAGAACTTTAGGTATAAATTACCCAATTATATTAAGTTTTAGACTTATTATCTCATGAAAAAAAAGTAACAACTGAAATATCATTGTTAGGGTTATTGTCTGAAACTTAGGAACGAATCAAAACTTTGTATTATTCAACAATATGTAATTTAGTATCAGAACTACTGTTTAAAAGCTATGCGGCAACTATATAAATGAAAAATTAAGATAAAGTCGCCTATTAGCTTAGTTAATACAATGTCAATTGCTATTGTTGACTGCGTTAGCTATATTTACTAAAAGTCATTGCCCAGCTTCATAATTAACTAATTACAGCTATAAGGGATAATGACAAATCCCTAAACAAATGTATTTCTTTAATATACTTCACCGTGTAAAAGTTATTATGTTTTACTGTATAAAATCTCTGTTTGTTTTAAATTGAAATTTTAAAATTTTTAAAATCGTCATAGTGTTTTTTATTGGTTGCAAGTTTCAACATATTATCGATATTGTTACATTTTTAAAGAGTTTTTTTTTAACCGAATACCAATGTCATCTATACAAACAATAATGTATTTAATAATAGAATTGGAACAAAATAAAATTGAGGAAGAAATTATTTAGTAACATATTTAAGGATAGAGTTCACACTAAAAGAAGTTTACAAAATTAAATTATTAATTAAGTTAGATTTGAAATTATGCCTTTACATTTTACTATTTAAAAAGTAGGGAGATCAACACAAAGATTATGATTATTGATATACGCAAAAAAAAAAAAAAAAAAAAAAAAAGTAGATATAATATCTTCAGAATCAAGATTTTCATTACCAGTTCCCTTCCATTTCTGACTGGAACCTGGAAGTATCTGCAGGAGATATTTTAAAATAAATACATTAATCCGTATATTTATATTTTTTTTTCATATATTTATTTTTAAATAAATTGTTTTTAAATGTGTTTTAGGTATTAACATCACAATAGTTTCCCTAATATTACACAATCTATTTCCCTTTATATATTTTTGTCCATCCAATAGAAAACTTAACAATTATAACTTATCGACTCAATAACGGTACCAGCAAATGTTAAAAATTAACCATTTTTATTTCTGGATACACAAATAATATAATTTGTTTATTTGCCGCATTTACGTTAGTAATCGTTCTTTGCGTCAAAAAACGATATTTGTTTCTTTTTAGTATAACGGTCTTAAATTGTACAAAATAGTTATGATAATAATAATAATAATAGTAATATTTGTTTTGCCTGGTAACAAAAATTATAGAGGAATTTGTATAAGTATAATTATTAATAGTGAGAATTGGAAGACCGCACCCTTTACTATATCAGGTGATTTCCAGTCAGTTAGTCAACAGTGGTATTATAATATTATGGGTAGCACGCCTTCCTCCACTGTTGGTTGTATTTAATAACAATTGTTTGTGGTACTCTCTCTGTAATTACTTTTCGATTATTATTATCGCATATTCTTGACCTCCGTCCACAATAAACCTTGCTAATCTACCTGTCCATAATTATTCTCACTACCTTCATTAGTTTCTAGAAAACTGTTGAAGATTTCCACAGCTTCTATTCAAACACTTACACACACTATCGTGTCGTGTATTCCATATAAATGAAATATAATTAGATCTTAAGATAAATCTCTACGGTTAACGTGATGAATATTGTTTTCTGATTTCGATATTATGGTAATTTATTTCTTCAAACAGGTTATATACGTACTGTTTAAAAACTATTATTACAAAACTTCTCATCTGATATCTGGCATGCGGATACATTACTAATAGACAATAAACATCTACTTACTTGAACTGAAACAAAGGTCTATAAAGAAAATTATTAGCAATAAAGTTTGAAGGTGTTTTTTGTTTTAAAATTCACTCACCAGTGCAGTATTTTAAGACTTTATTTAGATATTTACGAAGCAATAAAAGTGTAAATCGATAAACACAGTTGAACAGGTAGGAAGATCTGTATATGTTTGCCAAGTTTACTGAGTTCCATATTGGAAGAGCAAGAGGAATATAGCTGTAATGTCTTGTTTACAACAGAGTAGCTAGGTAGAGTGTATTATTTCTACATAACTGCACTTGTGAGCAACTTACGAGATACACAACCAAAAAACAGCCTGCACATGCACATTGCCCATCTACTCTACTTAAGTGTTTTTTTGTTTTTTTCTTTGGGTGTTTTAGTCCCGTTCGGTTAATATATAAGATATCTACTTAAGTGTTTTTTTGTTTTTTTCTTTGGGTGTTTTAGTCCCGTTCGGTTAATATATAAGATATCTACTTAAGTGTTATCAACCTTTTACTCTAGCAATGTAAAAAAAAGCTTAAGCTTATGCCTACGTCAAATATTTAAACTACAATAACAATTGTTCTTTAGCATAACTAAGATGTTGCCAAACAGTCTTAATCTGTTAAAGAATAATAAGAACGATTTATAATTGAAAAAAAAATTCAATTATTGTTTTTAGTATAGTGAAAATATTGTTATTTCATTTCATTATTTTCTTTATTAAGTAGAGTTCATGGAATACTATGTAGGATGAATTATAATTATAAATCTACTCCATATGTTGATACAGTATATTAATAATAAATTGTTCACTTATCTATAACCTGTTTTATAATAATACTAGCCGGAAACCCGTGCTTCGTTACGGAGTGTTATTATTTGATAAGTTTATAAACTACTGTCGAGATACATTTAAATTATTTTACTATGCGCGAATATCTATAGATTCTATCCCTACCACTTATTTCCCCCTCCTCTTTGATACGATAATTTGCAAATATCCTGTAAACCGTACCCTGAGTCTACCAAAATTTTAATTTCGTAATCTCATGTAGGCAGTGACCTTCACCTTGTTTTGAAGGAAAAGTGAGTAAATATTCATCAAATTGGGATAAAACTGTAGATTTGTATAAAAGACATACCTTCATACAGACACTCATCTTTTTGTATAAGCTATATTTTTCCATTTTACCCCCCTCACTCCTCCAAAATGAAAATATGACAAAACTGTACTTAACAATAATTACTGTTCTTTTCTAGAAATTATTGTTAATAATTTGTTTAATCTGTAACTTTTAAAGAGCTTTTCAACGATATGCATTATGAAGGATATTCATTACTTTGACCTCGTATTCATTACCTATACCCTGTACCCCTGTGTACCAAAATTTAAATTTCGAAAATTCATGCAGACAGTGATTTTCCCCTTGCTTTAAAAGTCAAGTGTGCAAATTTTCATCGAGATCGGACTAAAACTGTAGATTTGTATAAAGAACATACACACACATACGTTGACTTCTATGTATATATTACATATAGCACATAATATATAAGTATAATACTAGAATTTAAAGGAATACTCGCATTTGAATCATGCATAAAGATCAGCTTTGCTATATTTGTATTAATAATATGTATTTTAATGCAAAAATAATGTATGCCATATAATAAAATATATGATTCAATATTATAATATTAAATATATTATAAAATTATTATTTCAACAAGTAAATAAATAGATAAATAAGATCATTCTGATAAACTGCATAATTTCGTTTTCTTTCATTATACAATTAGGAAGAACGGTTTTACGAAACAATATAAACAAAATACAAACTAATATAAAACGGGAAGGAGGACTGCTATATTTAAACAATTGATCGAATTAATTTATATATTTATTACAACGGTGAGTGTTAAGGTCAAGTAAATTGCTTATTCTGCGTTCTATTTTTGTAAATCATGGAAATATTAGAGCCAGGTGTTATTTAGGTTATCAATAAATATATTTTAAAGCCGCTTGTGCAAACGTCGTAAATTCAGTCAGTTTCTCGAAATGAACAGTTTCTTCTTGATCCCAGTGTTTACGATCTCCATTCTCTCTCGTGGTACTTAAATTTTGTTCATATTGAACTATATGCAGTGTTTTTTTCGTTCTGTGAGACCACGCAGTCAGTTTCTTTTTTGTTTTGTTTTTTCTTAAACTCTATTGAAAAACTCAATTTGGTTTTACTGTTGAAATTTCTTCCTTACACTTTATTCTGTGTACTTGCTTATTCATTTAAATAATAAATTAAGTATAATAAAATCTACTATCAAATTTTACACGAGGAGAAGTTTGTGAGAGTAAATAAGCGGAAGTGGTTTATTTAGTTCATGGAAATTTTTTAGTTTACATTGTTGCGAAAATATTTCTATTAAATGAACAACATTTAAAAAGTTTAGTTTAAATTGGAGACATGTTTGTAAGTGCAAATTACCCGTAGTTGATAAATTGCTAATTTCCATTTTGTCTCCTAAGACATTATATTGAGTGTTCCCGGATCATCGGGCTGTCAACAACATTTGTCTGATGTAGTGGAAATTTTTTTACAAAATGTTGCTGACTCAGCTAATAAGTTTTGGAGGGGATTTAACAAATTCGTAAATATGTTTGACCAGAATTGTTGAATTTTGTTCTTACATTAAACAGCTTCTATCGATACTTTACTTTGATATTGGCAAAACAGTTCCAAAATTAAATGACGTAAAATTTTCAAAGTATCAAAACGAAATCAAGTGTAAATGTTTGCCTTATAAAGAGATATAAATCGGTCAAATTTTAGCTCAATCGGAAATATTTACAAGTTTTTACAAATTTTTGCTGGCTCAGCAAATTGGTTAATAGTGTCACATTTTTCTGAATTTCCAGGCAGCACCAAGTTTCAAGTAGCGTAAAAACTGTGCATATTATGCCTGACGCAGACAGACAGACTGACTGACACCCAGCTAAAAACCATTCGAAAGGTTTTAAAAACAACCAAAACTGATACATCCGCTGAACCTTGGTTTCGCATTTTTTTGTGTGTTAATAAAGTTATAAAAAATGGGTGTTAATAAATAAAGTTCTCTATCAAGCCGCAACATCGAATTCTAATGTTATTAGTCTTAAGTTTAGACTTGTTGTCTTAAAAAAATGTAGGTTATATTTTTCATCAATTTAATCTAATATGTTGTTAATTTCCTTTGATTAATCTAGTGCGGTCTGCTGAAAATAAATGGCGTAATAACACTGTGTGCTATAAAAAAGCTGGTTGTTTCTACTTGGGCTACCCCTGGACTCCTTCCGATAGTGAACTATACTATGTACCGCAACACCCTCGTGATATTAATATAAAGTTCTTCTTGCTAACGAGGTGAATGCATCCATGATCATAATATCTTTCTTTTACAACAAACTTTCTTTGAACAACTATAAGAATTAAATATAGACTTTGAAATAAATAAAAACTGGTTGATATGGGTGGTCATTAGTACTAGATGAAGTATGCACTTCTAACAAAAAGAATAATTACTCATTTTCTCCATTTCGTGGAAAAATATTGACTCATGGAAATTGTTTTTGGTGTTGAATCTACATATCTACATTTCAATGGTTTTTCATAAAAAAGAGAAAACCAGTTTACTTTTGTCTAATTGATGTAGTAGATAGATCTGAGGTGCGAAATTATGAAAAATTAATCCATTTTGATAACATTTTATATTAAATTTAGAACTTCTATCGGCGAAATATAGTACTACAATAAATACAAGTGAAAGCCAAACTACCTCCTGTTATAGGCCAAATTCCTGGCACGATATTTAAGAGCGTGTCATTGTGCAGTGCATGTCGTTTATTGAAACATCAGCCCGTTCGCCTATCGTCAAAAAATTGTACTATAAAATAATGAAAACCTAACGACCTCCTACTAAATCCAAACTTCCTGGCACGATATTTAAAATCGTTTTTTGCGTGATGGAATTTTTTTTCTGTACCCCAAAGCTGAAACATGTCCATGTCCATGTTAAAAAGGAACTCGCCTAGTTTTTTCCACAATGTATGATAGCGACTCATCATGAAAGAGCTGTAGTTCAAAAACCAAGCAATGTCTTTACACAAAACAATTGTATTTTAAACAATTTTACCGGTTTTGCCTGTTCTTTGTAGCCATCAGATAATCTGTTGGTTATGAAGGGGTGTTAAAAGTACGAGTGAACAACTTGTACAACGGTTAAATTGTTTAAAATCTCATTATTTTGTGAAGACGTTGTTTGTTTTATGAACTACGTCTCTTTTATGATTAAAAAGGAATATGCAATATTGCTTAGGCAGAACAAAGATAATTCAGGATTCAGTACAAGTGTGGATTTGTTTGATTTTAAAACATTTATTTTTGAACGTAAAATTAAAACTGATAGTTTTAGGAATATTTATTTGTATATTATTGCGGGTATGGACGGCTTTGAACAATTAAGCTGGAGCAAATGTCAATTTGGTGTATCAAAGTCTCTTAGTTAGGTATATTTGTCAAATGTATAGTTGTTGGTGCATATGGTCAAGACGTGGACAGGACAGGCTTAAAGAATTCATTAATTTTCAGTTAGTTCTTGGCCCCACAAAAGTGAAAGTTGGTTTTTTACCTGTGATTGATTTCTTTATATCTATTAATTAATTAATTGAACTTAGCAGAACTTTTTTTTACTCAATATGGAGCACTGAATTATGTGATCTTATGCATGTATAACTAAAGTAAGAAGTACTCTTCACTTCTTCAAAAAGAGATTACGTGTGTATAAAGGGTGTATCCTTGAAAACAAGTCTTCTTCAATGTGTTGTCTGAAGGATCTTCAGTTAAGCAACAGTCGACACTCTGACAATAGCATTGTTTCAGGAGTAAATACGGTGTCGGCAGAACGGAAATCAAGCATGGAGATGAGATAACCTCGAGAAATTGGACCTTCATCATAATACATGGATTTTTTAGTTCCTCTTCTGCCGATTGGGTCAATGAGCTGGGACAAGCCTTAATTAATAAGGTAATTTTAAGAAATGTTTATAGTATTATGAAATATTAGATAATGTCTTATAATTAACAAGGTATGCATATTGTATACGTTTTAAACAAAATATGCACAAAAAATATTTGTATACTAAAATTATTTATTGTGTTATACAAATTTTCTTATTTTTACGTAATTTTTTTTACGAAAAAACGTCAATATGTAAAAAAAAAATGTCTTCACGTTTAACAATTATACATAATTACAAGATCCACACAGACAAAAGGAATATAATATAATTTAATAAAGGTAAAAAAATATTAATTTTTTCGGGACAAGATATCGCTAGATTAGAGCGCTAGACTGGAAATTTAGAGGCCCGTGGTTCAAATCCCGGCGCTGGAGTCTATTTTTCTCTGTATGTTTCTCGTAGTTAACAATAATTATAATTTGATTTAAGGTAAAAAAATATTATATTTATAAATCTACAATTATTACAAACTTATTTTTCAGGGAGATCATAACATAATTAGTGTGGATTGGTCTAAAGGTAGCTTTAAGTTTAATTATATGCAAGCAGTTTCTAATGCTCGAGTAGTAGCAGCTCTCCTTTCTAGGTATGTATTACTTCTTTTATTGGTTCGATAGCATATGATTGTAGCCATAACAGTGTAATTAACTGCGGTAAATTCATTTCAGTAACATAAAATTGCTGTATTGAAATATTAAATTAGTGTGTATGGATATGGAGTATAATCAAATGTTAATGATAATATATTGAAAAAATTAAATTAAAAAAATGTTGGAGAAACTTATTTTTCATTGATTTTTTTTTCTATATTGAATGAAAATGCTTCAAAAAGAGATTAAAAACAACTATCAACTATTGCAGTTATCATTTCACTTATAACCTCATTCCAAGCTAGTTCAAAAAAAGAGTTAATTTTTTGCTTCCGAGCTTACCAAAGGTTACGGAAGAATTATGATCATTATGAAGAATGGACATTTTTTCAACGTATCTCCTAATTTAAAATTTCCAAGACAAGATCTGAGTTTCATTTATCAAGAAACATTACTGGTTTCACTGGTTTTTGGTATGGTCAGTTTTTTCTTTTTTATCATGTTTTATCAAAAGAGGTAACAAACTTACCTCGTTTGAGTAACCAACCTTTGCCATAGTTGCAGTTGATATAATCAACTCAAAGGAAAATATTAACTCATTGCTATTAAATCTAGTTAAATTATCAAAGACTTGTAAACATTTATTTTTACTTTATAATGTAACAATAAAAATAATTATGGCAATTAACTGATAACTAAAAATAATTATGATTATTAACTGAAATAATTGATCTGAATTTAATTAATGTCATATAGGAAGAAATCAATTAAAAGTGCAACCAATTAATTTCCATAATTGTAAAAAGCTATTTCATTTGAATAGATTGAAGGATGTGACTTCATGTCACGCTAAATCAAGTTCTGAATAATTTATTACCTGTATATGTTTCATTACCATGTACGGTTCTTTTCTATATATAAATAAATAATGCTGTTATAATTTTACTTAACTTAACATGGTGGCTCTAATGGACTTATTTTCTATTCATAACAAACAATCAGATACGTTTAAAACTATGAAAAAACATTCAATTGTCTCTGACAACTTTAAATGAGATTTCATAGTTTCTTTTGACTGAAAGAATTAATCATATTACCATTTCTTCACCGAAGATTCCTTGCTCAATATGTGAAACACTATTAATCTATTTCGCTATCTAACTCAGAAGCAAATTTCATATTTTCCTGGTAAGAGTTTTCAGGGCCATAATATACTATTTCATATAAAACTTTAACTTTGAATTTTTACTTGTAATATTACACTTATTATATTATTCCAGATTTCTCAAGAAATTAATTAAATACGAATCCATTTCTCCTTCAAAATTACATCTCATTGGTCACAGTTTAGGAGCACATTTAGCATCTTATGTTGGCTTAGAAATCCCTGGATTAGCCCGTATAACAGGTTTAGTATTCATAGATTTTTTAAACTTTTTTTTAAAAAATAATATGGAATTAGCCTTTACCCTAAGCTCTAGCTCTACTCTAGCCTAACGGCTAAATAGTTTTCTTACCCAAGTCTACTTAGAAACAACTGTATATCATTTTTATTTCTCTATTAAGAAAGCAATACCCTGTGAATCCACAGTTTAGAGTCTATTGAAAATAAATCCTACCGCGGGTATCCGCAAGCCAAGCGAATTTCCATTGNTATAGGGAATCATCTCGTAGAAAACATCACAAAAAGCATTTGCCAGACATTGAAAAGATCATTCACAAACTTTGATTCTAGGGTATTAATTTAAGGATTTGTCAAAAAATACTATACAGCATAGGTTGTAAATGGATATGTGAATTGCAGGGCGAACGAAAGTGGTTTTATTTTATGAGCGCTTTCGATTTGGATTTCTAATCATCTTCCGTGAAGATTAATGTTCAATCTTAAAATAATTTGTCGCACTATCTTATTTATACTTATTTATATTACTTCTTAAGTAAATCTGCAGTGCGAATGTCTGACAAAATAAAAATAAAATAGCTGATAACGTGTTTGATATTTCCGGTATTAGAAAATAATTGTTTTAATGTAAAAAGGTATTTTATAAAATAAAATATTTATTTATTAATTTATTNGAAATACATATACCTATATATATATATAAAGTTTTGTAAAACCTATTTTTACAAAACAGGGGCCCTTGAAACGTATTTTGGCAACAGTCCCGGATCCAACTCCCGCCATGTCAGTGGCTCCATTAGCGAATTTTTTCCAATGGAAATTCGCTAAAATGCCTCAATATGAATATTTGGTATAATAAATAACTACTTTTTTTTATCAAGATTGATTTTAATCTCACAATAATTTTAATTTACCTTATAAATATGTATATGTATTAAAAAACGTTTCATATTCTTAAATAATCTGCCTCTAGAGCTTTCTTATATAAATGACTAAGAAAGCAAATTAGTAAATCCAATCAAATTACGAGTAATTTATACGTATAGTTTTAAAAAAATATTTCCCTTATTTAGTATATTTAATATTTAAAGTATTACATAATTTATAGGACTCGATCCATCCTTACCTGCCTTCACTTTGAAGGAAAATCTTATCAGGTTGGACCCAGGAGATGCTAAATTTGTTGATGTAATTCATACAAATGCAGGAACGTTTGGCCATGGAGAAACATTGGGTAAATTATTTACTAATTATTATTATTTAATTGTAATAAATACAATCATTTTGTGTGAAGACGTTGTTTGGTTATTGATCTACACCTCTTCCATGATGAGTCGCTATCACACATTGGAGAAAAACACAGTCGATGATAATTGATTTGTTAGGAAAACATCATTGGTTGGTGCCAAATAATGTGAATGAAAGAGTACTTGATAATTGTTACATCCTATGAGTGTGTAGTTAATTCAATTTGTGATTATTAACAAATTTGTGATTTTCTTGAGAGATTGGAACATAGCAGTTACTGCATCCTAACTTATGTGAAGTCAGATAAAATCCCCAGGTATGTCGATAAGCGGAGAGTTGATCAACCATGGAGAGTTGATAATTGTTATTATGCATTAGATATTTAAGCTTTTGAAACATTCTATATATGGAAAATGTTTATCAATAATTGATTAATAAATGTTAAACTTTAAAACAGGGACTTTTAGGTCGCATCCGCACCCTAAAGACAGAAGCAAAGACCTTTCCCACAGGGGTGGCATGAGTCCATGCCTATTAGATGTGAAAACAGTATTAGTTATTAATAATAATAATATAATAGATTATTATTAAT
>KZ652037.1:39608-50327 GCA_001010745.2 Gerris buenoi
GTATAAACACAAAGTAGATATACTAAGACCTTCTGGTTGCAATGACAATAATAATGAGATAAAAAAAAGATTATTTATTAGCATCTTTTACTTTATACTTAAATTAATATACTTTCTTTAATCGATTGACCTGCTATCAGTATATCTAAACATATTACTTAGGTTAAATAGTATGAACTAAGTATTCATATTGTGTCGAAAATGTAAATTAATTTCATTTTAAAAAAAGAAAACTATTTTAAAGGTTTCTCTGAAGGTGTAAAAAACATTTTTAATTCATTATTTTCTATGTTGTAATAAAAAAATAATATAATAATGTGTCAGACATTTTTCTTCTTCTGATCCATCTGCATAATTGCAACAACAATGAGAGAACCACACCCACATAGGCTGGGATTGTGTCCCACGTAGTAAGAAGTTACGTGACGTCCTGGCCTTGTCTCCGGTCAAGGCTGGGAGAAATAATTCTCTAGTTAGCTAGCAAGTGGATTCTAAGGATGGGAAACCCTTAGAAAATCCAAAATGGAATTTATACTATCAAACCTGGAATCAGTAGATTTCAGGTGCGTTAATGATCATTTCTTTACTATGTCATTAATCATGGAAGGCATGGACATGAAAAAGATCCAAGGTCTAAAGAGTAAAAACTAGACATGGATTTCTTTTTAGGTAGGACAGGTCTCATTACAAAAAAAAACAAAACGGAAATACGAATATGGATTGTAAAAATATACTAGAGACCTATCCAATTTTTAAATAAAATAAAACGAGTTGTTGCTATAAAGGTGGTAAACATCAAGAAATCGTACATTTTAAAATAAACTCAACATAATGATTGGTTCACTTATAGTGCGTAAGATTCTGCGGGTAGGCTCGTTATCAAAAACTTGGGTTTTTCGCAAGTATATCTTGTGCTACTTTGAGTCAACATCACGATGCACCACAACCCTGCAGATCCAACCAAAAAAGATACATACATTTTAGGCGACCCCAGCTCTTAATGAATGGACCATAATATGTTTCGTTTTCCCGGAAAAATTTATAAACTCAAAGGGTGAGAGGTCGGGTTTAACCCCTACCGGAGGGGGGGGGGGAGTTAATTTTATGGTAAAGTTTAATAACATACTTAATAATAATTAAATGAAAAAAAAAAAATCTAAAACTAGGAAAAAACTCATAACTGTAGAACATTAGAATTAGAACAAGTATTGTGCACTCGTATATGAGAAAGTCTAGAATGAGTTGTATCGAAGAGATTTGTTTTCTTTAATTTTCCAAAATCAGTAAATCATGTAGTTATTGTTTTTATTGATATTTCCAAGACTACAATACAACTAATGCTGTGTAGGAGTTCCTATAAAGATTTCTTTTCTATTATCTATTATCAAGATCAATAATGATCTTTGAACTTGCTATCGGAAGTAGAACGATTTAACGCGAGAACGTCTTAACATTTACTTTGCGTGCCAAACACATTTATTTTATTTTATATTGACTGAAACATGATCTCAATTATGTCTATAAACGTCATGTTTTCGAATCTTTGCCAAGAAAATGTTGATTGCATAAAAATTATGATTCATAAATGTTAATTGAATATATTTTTAATTACATAATGCTTTAGTTCTTTTATTATAATTCATGTACAAATTAATAATGTTAGAAGAGTATTATAATTTTACTCAAGAAAATATTATAATCAGGATGTATATTGTTTTCTATGGTTATATTATTACTATAATGTTGTAATATTAACATTACCTATGTACCTTACAATGTTTAAAATACGTACTTATATTTATTTTCTTTAATTTCATTCCTTTTTTACGATGTAACTATGAAGCTTTATAAAAAAATTTACTTTTTTTATTTCCTAAGGCTGCAAAAATTAAGGAATTTCTTGTGGTTTGTTTAAGAATCTAGAATAGACTATGACTAACAACTCTAACAAGGCCACAAATCTAATATTTCTGAATATAGAAGATAGTGCTTGAATCATATTGCTTCCAAGCTTAGCTACGGTAACGAAAGGATTGTGATCATTCATAGTACATTTATTTGTCATTAATTAAAAATGTCTAGGCAGAAACCCGTTTCAGGCATAAGGAATTATTTTGGCCTCCTACCTGTCAGTCGGTCTGTCTGTTGATCAACATTTTTGGGCAGTAGCGTACACAGGGAGGGGGGGGCCAAGGGGCCCTGGCCACCCCCCCGAAATTATTACATAACATGGACCCGCAATACATTTAAAACCAAACAAACACAGTAATGACAGATGCATTCGCATTTTCTGAAAATATTATCCAATAAAAGGAATTAATTAAGTATTATATTAGGATCTGTATACACTTAATTACTCAAAATGCGCTCGGCCCGGATTTTGCCGATGGATTAATTTAATTAAAATTCAAAACAATATACTGGCCCGATTGTTGGCTGGGCCCGTATTTTTTCCGATGGAATTAAATTAGCAAACATAAACTATGTATGTAGTAATTACCGGCCTGGCCCGGATTTTTGCTGATGAAACTAAAACTATTAAAAGCTACCGGCCCGATTACCGGCTGGGCCCGAATTTTTGCCAATGAAACTAAAACTATTAAAAACTATACCGTCCCAGANCACTTTCGATTCCCAATGGGGTCAAACTTTTTTTTAGCAATATTAAATTTGCACAGCAAGTAAAAATTTATATGGCACCAACAACAGACTGTTCTACACACAATGCCGTTAAAATAGTTCAAAGTAAAAAATATATATCTCCGAACTCAAATATTCTAAGACAGAAATCCGTTCCTGATTTCAAAGAACATTTTTGGTTCCGTGTATCTGTCTTTCTGTTTGTCTAACTGTCGTTTAATTTTTGCATGCCAACACATAACTTAAATAAAAACTAAACGTCCAAGTTTAATGAAATTTAGTTAATAATTGCACCAGTTTTTTTTCCTTTTGTGTCTTCAAACCTTTATGCTTTCAAAAAACAACAACATTTTTTTAAACCAGTGGCGTACGCAGGGTGGGGCCGAAGGGGCCCTGGGCCCCCCCCCCGAAATGATTACATACCTTGGACCCGCAATACATTTAACACCAAACAAACACAGTAATGACAGATGCATTCGAATTTTCTGTAAATATTATCCAATAAAAGGAATTAATTAAGTATTATATTAGGATCTGTATACACTTAATTACTCAAAATGCGCTCGGTCCGGATTTTGCCGATAGATAAATTTAATTAAAATTCAAAACAATAAACCGGCCCAATTGTTGGCTGGGCCCGTATTTTTTCCGATGGAATTAAATTAGGAAACATAAACTATATGTAGTAATTACCGGCCTGGCCCGGATTTTTGCTGATGAAACTAAAACTATTAAAAACTATATCGACCCAGATTTTTGCCGATGAAACTAACTATCTAATTAAAACTATACCGGCCCGATTGCCGGCCATGCCCGGATTTTTACCGATGATACTAAAACTGTTAAAAACTATACCGGCCCAATTGCCGGCTAGGCCAGGATTTTTCAAGTTTAATGAAATTTAGTTAATAATTGCACCAGTTTTTTTTCCTTTTGTGTCTTCAAACCTTTATGCTTTCAAAAAACAACAACATTTTTTTAAACCAGTGGCGTACGCAGGGTGGGGCCGAAGGGGCCCTGGGCCCCCCCCCCGAAATGATTACATACCTTGGACCCGCAATACATTTAACACCAAACAAACACAGTAATGACAGATGCATTCGAATTTTCTGTAATTATTGTCCAATAAAAGGAATTAATTAAGTATTATATTAGGATCTGTATACACTTAATTACTCAAAATGCGCTCGGTCCGGATTTTGCCGATAGATAAATTTAATTAAAATTCAATAAACAATATACCGGCCCGATTGTTGGCTGGGCCCGTATTTTTTCCGATGGAATTAAATTAGGAAACATAAACTATATGTAGTAATTACCGGCCTGGCCTGGATTTTTGCTGATGAAACTAAAACTATTAAAAACTATATCGACCCAGATTTTTGCCGATGAAACTAACTATCTAATTAAAACTATACCGGCCCGATTGCCGGCCATGCCCGGATTTTTACCGATGATACTAAAACTGTTAAAAACTATACCGTGGTAATTGCCGGCTTGGCCGGGATTTTTGCTGATGGAATTGAATTAGGAATCTTAAATTAAATCGGCCCAATTGCCGGCATGGCCCGTAATTTAGCTGATGAAACTAAAACTATTAAACACTTGTCGGCTGGGCCGGTATGTGCTGATGGAATTAGATTAATTGAATTAGATTAGGATTCCTAAACTAAATCAGTCCAATAGTCTTCTGGGCCCGGAATTTTTATACGATGGAATTAAATACCTTGAATTAAATTAGGATATGTTAATTAGACTGCCCCTGTTGAAAGCTAAGCCCGGATTTTGGCTATAGAATTAGGTGTAATGAATTGAATTTGGATTAGGAGTGCATTGAATCGTCCAGATTGCTAGTGTGTCCAGATTTTGTCAATTAAAATAAATGCATCAAAATTGATTGAGATGCATTCAATTTTAGGCCCGATTGACGGCTCAGCCTGGGTTTTAAGCACGTTATATTAAATGAATCCCGAGTCAATTTTGGCTTAAATTGAATCGAATTAAGATATGCATACTAGAATTTGCCTAAATTGGAAAAAGATAGGATAAGAGATTGTAAACTTTATTAGCAAATTATTGTTTTAGACCAGGTTGTGTGTAGAATATTTTCCCTTCGTTTTAAAAATTTGTTTGATTTTTACCTTATAATTTTGCAAAATTTAAAGAGCGCAGACAGTTAAAATTAATCTGGGGCGATCTGTGAGTTCCTTTCGATCAGCCAAATTTCATAAAAATAATATGAGTATTTTTGAAAATATAGGTGTAAATTAATGTATGTGTGTGCACATGTGGAAGATCGAAAAATGGGTGCAGAAGGTTGGAACTTACCAGCAATCAACAATGGGCTAATTATGCTATGATTATCTGCCATCCAAATTTCATTAAAATCGAACGAGCTCGAGTAGTTTTTAAGATATTATGTTCGCAAAAATGACCGAGAGCCAGACACGGGACCAACAAATTTCTCTGATAAATGGAACGGATTGCTATATTGGAATTATTCAAGTCGGAGACCGACATATTTGATCTTTAGAACGATCACATAGGATCAAATTTTGACAGATTTAAAAAACTGGGGAAAATTAAATAAATTTGACAATAATAGGTTACAAACTCGTTAAAGTATATGAAATAGTACGCGAGGAAGCTAAGTACCACACTAATTGGCACACTATTTTCTTAGGTGACATTGTTTTGTACGTGTATTGATTACTACAAGTAATCTAAAACCCAATACAATGAGGTCTGAGTTTTTAAAAATAAGTTTTACAGCCTCTATGTAATTGTTTAGGTGTTATCTCATAGGATTTTAATATTATTAAATATGAGGTTAGATATTAAAATTAGAGTGTTGAAAGGGGGAGAAATTGCAATTTATTATAAATTATGGGTATACTAAACCCGCATACACAGTCACTCAAGGTTAGGTTTGGCCCCCCCCCCCAAAATTTTTCTGTGTACGCTACTGACCCTCGTTGTCGCTCGGGTGCAAACTACACACTCGCATGCAAAATGCTACTTTCCACACTCGACGCGTAGTGTACTATTTATTGATTATTACTGTAGAGTAATACTTTGTTATATAATTGTTTCAGGGGCTGAGGAAAAACCTCAGAGTGAATGGAATGTGATCGAGNTTGTAGAATGGTTAGGAAGTTTTCCATTAATCTCTTTCCAGTTTAATATCTGTAGCAGAAAGGAAACTCGAGGTAGATTTGGTAATGACGTAAGTTCGCAGAAGAATTGATTTTGCAGCATAGTCCATAGAAGGCCATGTTTGCTCCAAACTAAAGGGAATTCAATCAGGTTTAATGTTTAATGATTAATGGGCAAGCCTAGAGTCAAAACTCTCAGATATTTGATTAATTTGATTTTACACTTTTCTTTTTCCACCTTGTCAACCGTGAGTTACAACTAGTAAGTAATTCATCAAAATCTATCATCGACTTAGTTTCAATGTCTTAAATACTTAAGGGAAATTATTATAATTGATTTATTATATAGATACGCAATGAAGTATTATAGATAGTATGTAAGTAACAAACTGTATCCTACATTGTATAAAGCCAGCTTTGAATCTACCCAAGGTGACCACCTGAGCCCATCTTGATTCAGATTATTATCCTAATTTCAAATCCTACACATCTGTACATAGAGTTCACTAAATACACGTTTGTACTAACAGATAGATACAATATATACAAGTTTGTAGAGACAGACAAATATACTACCTAAGTAAACATTTATTTGTCTCATGTAGTTTAAAGGACTGAGAATATATTGATAAATAATTTTATACAACATTTTTGTTCAGACAAATATATATGTTATTTACAAAGTCGACACAAAGATGAATTGTTATACACAATGAAGCTAAATATACATATTATGTATTTGTATCCAGGTCGTCTGCTTCCTCTTTCATTTAACACCCCCACACATGACGCATTTCTGTTAAAAGTTTAACCCCTGGTTTTTGAGGAATGAATTTGTAAGGTTTCCCTATATTGTTCCTGTGTTGGTGTTATTAAACGTAACATAACTGCAAAGTTTTATAAGTTTGAATTGGATACTGTTGCTCGACATCTAGACGGACAAAGAAACACATGCAGGACATTATAAGGGTCCTCGGATTTGCCTACGCTCCCTAAAAAAGGAAGATAAAGGACTGAAAGGTTTCATTAAGATTCGAAAGAGAAACGCGAGAAAGATAGTTTGGAACAAACTTTTAGCGATATAGTGACGAGGTATTGTAGATAAATTATAGGCCGCACGAAATAGCGGTACAGTAACGATTAATTAGAGGCCGCGCGAAAAAACGCGTGCTGTAATCCAGCTTAATAATAATTGAACACTTGTTTTTATTAATTATATTTATTATAAACTAATAAAAAATAAATTGCATTTATAGGTCTGAATTGACACAATGTGAAAAAAGAAGAAAATTATTGAAGCTTGAAGTGATTACGTTACGAAAGAGCTGCTTTACATATTCCTGCCCACAAAGTTTCTCTATTTTGTTAAACAATAGAGTTTTAAACAAAAACAAAAACCAAAAAAACATTCATTCTTTATTGCAACTCTGTATTGAAACTTATCATTTAAAAATAACTCGAGGTGTCACCACGTTGTCTTACACATGATCAGTTTCAGTTTCATTCAATCCTCAACCTACTTTAATTTCAAAACTTTTAAAAATCAAATAATGGCTTCTGATAAGATTGAGACACGAAAAACAAAAATAATAGTGGACGAGAGTGAGAGTTTGGGACGATTTATCAAATTTTCAATGGAAAGAATCAATTGACAAAAATAACGTAAAATAAAAATCGATCCAATACGAGAAAAATTCAAAACACTGCCTCTTATCTGGTTACAGCACTTTTTGATAAAGATGTATAAACATTTTGGTTTTAGATTGTTATATATTTTGTATCTATAAATAAGATTGCCCGAAAATTGTATGTTATGATTTGATGGGATTTATAGGTTTGAGTCTAATAAATTAGATTTTAATGTACTACTGTCGACTGTGTCTCGTGAAAATGAAATTGAAATAAATATGTCCAAGGGAAGAGAACTCTCTTGGGCCCAGTTCACNTTTTAAAAAAGTTTTACAGCCTCTATCTAATTGTTTAGGTGTTATCTCATAGGATTTTAATATTATTAAATATGAGGTTAGATATTAAAATTAGAAAGGGGGAGAAATTACAATTTATTATAAATTATGGGGTATACTAAACCCGCATACACAGTCACTCAAGGTTAGGTTTGGCCCTCCCCGAAAAATTTTTCTGTGTACGCTACTGTGTTTATCATAGACAAGGTTATACATGTGTAAGGAAAGCAGTGTTGCCAAAAAGGAATGATAACATTTAAAAATTTCCCATTTCAACAGTTACTATATACAGAGAGAACATCCCATGTTGATGCCACATCAAGGTTAAACCTTATTACAGGAAAAGTATTTTCTCCCAAAATGAATTTGGTTAATAACTATTCAGACTCTAAATCGTAATTTTTACATTAAAATATTTATATTGTCACCATTATCAAAAAGCATTAAAAATTCAGAAAAGCTATAATGTCTAAAGGGGCCCACACGCTTTCAGTTTAACTGCAGGCAGTTATCTTATACGATTATCATAAGGCCAAAATCTCAGACCACCACACATTAACAGTCCACCGCCTGCAGGCAATCCTAAAGAACTACAGATCTGTGCCTGTATGTGCCACACTGTGCGATGAGCGCCTGCAGGCCGAGATCTGTCGATTTTTAACTACAGTCTGACGGAGGGAAATAAACAAAATAAAGACGATTCACTCTACACGACTGCAGGCCGACTGGCGACTTTGTCCTTGAGGCACAGGCCTGACAGTCCACGGACTGTCGTCTCTCCTTCCATCCAATCCTCGCCTCTACCCTCCACACAACTACAGTTCACCTCCGACTGCAGTCCGTCATCTTAAGAAAAACTGACGAGTGTGTGGCCAAGCTCCGTGGACTGTCAGATCATTATCTTCAGTTAAACTGTAAGTGTGTGGGCCGCTTAAGGAAAACTGACGAGTGTGTGGCCAAGCTCCGTGGACTGTCAGATCATTATCTTCAGTTAAACTGTAAGTGTGTGGGCCGCTTAACAGACTAATTACCTGGCTGGTAGAAAGACCGAAATAATTAGCAATCTGATAAGCCTGACTGTTAAACAGATCGAGAGGTAGTTCCATGATCTTAGCTTGCTCCCTCAGGCCTAAGAGATGAACGTCGATGCCTTGACCTCGAATATTCTGCGTCATTACTTCAGTCTGCTTCGCCACGGCATTCCTGAACAGTCTCATCTTCTCCTCGTCCTAAATCAAATTAAATATGAAAATTAAAATCAGACAAGTCGTTCATTAAGGATTAATATAAATCAATAAATTATAAAGAGATCCTAGAATGTGTTTTTCTCCAATGTGTGATAGCGACTCATCATGACAGAGGTTTAGTTCAATAACCAATCTGAAACAGTCTTCTTCAGATAATCTAGACGTCACAGGATCGACTTAGTCGATGCAGTCTCCTCTAGATTATCTGAAGAAATCTGCATTAGAACAGCCAACATCGGTCAATTGTTACAATTACAATTTTTTGTGTGAAGTCGTTGTTTGGTTATTGAACTAAACTAAACCTCTTTCATGATTAAATTCCAAATGTAAAAATTTCCATTAACCTTTCTAAATTATAGATTATATTTGAATTAAGTCAGATAATTAAAAATTAAACTTGACTTAAAGATGAAAACCTAATTTGTCGCGGCAATGAAGCAAAAAAGTTCGGAATCTTTTAGACTAAGACGGATCGGAATGCGGTTTTTTGCATTCGCTTCCAAAAATTCATTCCACCCTTCTTAGTCTAAAAGATTCCGAACTTTTGGCCTTTTTAGTGCTTCATTGCCGCGGCTAAATACTTTTTAATGTAATTCTACATTAAAAGCGTTTAATTTAGTGAAAATTTTAAATAAAATAATAACTTTTGTCTTTTTCTTATTGGGCTACAAGGGATGATCATTAAAAAACTTCATCTGAGTTATAATGATGGTGAATTAAGTATTAAATTCAGTTTCCATTTAACAACCACAGATATGAGGTAGGGGAGTAACCTTCTAATACAAATATTCACTAGGTAGTTACTCATAATTTTTAATGTCCATCCCTTGTAGCTCAAGATGAAAAATAAAAAAAAAATAGAAAATTAAGGGATTAACCGAAGAATATTTAAAAAAAAAAAATTTTTCTTTATNATTACATAGAATAATGATTACGATAAATAGCGAGCGTAGCGAGCCTAATCATATCATATATATAAATACTGTATAAACAGGCGAGCGTAGCGAGCATGCGATAATATTATTAAAGAAAGATAATAGACAAAATAATTTGAATGCTTTCTTCAGGTTGAATAAGAATGCCAGGTTTTCGCTGAAATATTATCCTGATATTATTGAGAACATATTAAGGCAATACGGTTGATATAAAAACACATTTCTACGCGAGTTTTTTATGCACCGCATCACTAGTTAGATAATTACTTTTTAATGTCCAGAAGATAGAGTGCGTCTGACTAACATCATCTAGAATTTTGTATATAAGTTAATTTTTTACTGCTTTTTAAGAATATGTGGTTGGCTAAGTACGTCTACAGGTTGTAGCTTGGCAGTAGACATTTGAAAAAAATAAACCTGGTAGAAAACATCCATATATTGCCCATTTTGGTGGAATACCGACAACAAAATTAGTTAGTAGACCAAAAATCAAGTTACTGTTAGTTTGTCTTTTGATAAGTTTTTTATTTGAATATTACTCCATTATAAAAGTGGTCACTTATCAAGAGACTAAAATTAAGATGATGCAAGTTAGACAAGTTGATAGGTACCACTTTGATTTGGAGTAATATTTGAATAAATAACCTATCAAAAGACAAACTAACAGTCACTTGATTTTTGGTCTACTAACTAATTTTAATATCAGGATCATTAAAATTACATTGTCCAACAGAATGGGTGGGACATGGCTGCTCTTCACCAGTTTTTTTTTTTTTTT
>KZ652037.1:121639-148660 GCA_001010745.2 Gerris buenoi
AAAAAAATAAGCCAAGTCTCGCGTAAAAAGTAGTGAGATCATAGGTTTAGCCAAGTCTCTCACTGTCCGAGTAAGTTCCACTAGGTCTAATTTATCCAGTGCAAGAACATGATGTTTGTCTGCTCCTCTCTCTATTCTCTTTCCCAAATCACTCTACACGATTAAATTTAAATACCTTTTCTGACTTGGCAAATTCACACCACAAACTGAAATCAAATAAATATTATTTTTTAATTTGAGCGTCGCTGCACAAGGATACAAATTTTTAAACGACACTGCATTTAGTTTTAGCCTCTCTGGGGTGTGCATTTGCAGTTTTTAAATTTTTATTACAATATTTTGAATAGACGGTTCTTCTATGAGCCTTGACAAGGACAAAGGGCCATATTTTTTTCGAAATTTTTCATTTTTCCTTCATTTGTGCAAAAAATTTCAAGTTTCTAGGATTTTTAGAAGTGCCTTAGAATTATGATGAACTAGCTGGATACCCGTGCTTCGCTACGGAGTGTTATTTCAATTTGATAACTTTATAAACTACCATCAAGGAACATTTAAATTATTTTACGATACGAGAATATCTAGATTCTCTCCAACTTATACCCCCTCCTCTTTGATAAGATAATTTGCAAATATCCTAAATTTACCTCCCAAATTCATGTATGCAATGACCTTCCCCTTGCATTGAAGGTCTAATGTGCAAATTTTCATCGAGATCGGACTAAAACTGTAGATTTGAATGAAGAACATACACACATACGTTAAACTTTAGATATATTTTTCCATTTTACCCTCTCTTAAAGAGCGTTTCAACGATATGCAGCACGAATGGTATCCATTACTTTGTCATTTGTAGTACCCCTGTTTACCAAATTTTAATATCGTAATCTCATGTAGCAGTGACCTTCACCTTGTTTTGAGAAAAATGTGTGTAAATATTCATCAAATTGGGATATAACTGTAGATAAAGACAAACCCTCATACAGATAGATATAAGATAGAGCTCTATTTTTCCATTTTCCCCCCTCCTAAGTAAAAATATGATAAAACTGTGCATAGCAAGAATTACTGTACTCTTAAAGAGCTTTTCAACGAAATTCATCATAAAGGTTATTCATTACTTGACCCCGTATTCATTACTTTTACCCCGTACCCCTGTGTACCAAAATTTAAATTTAGAAAATTCATTTCGACCTTGATATTCCCCTAGCTTTGAAGGTCAAGTGTGCAAATTTTTATCGAGATCGGACTAAAACTGTAGATTTGTATAAAGAACAAATAAGATATAGCCATATTTTTCTATTCACCCCCCTCCTAAATGAAAATATGACAAAACTGTACATAACATTAATTACTGTACTCTTAAAGAGCTTTTCAACGACATGCATCATGAAGGGTATAATTACTTTGACCCCGTATTCATTACTTGTACCCCGTACCCCTGTGTACAAAAATTAAATTTCAAAAATTCATGTAGACAGTGTTTTTCCCTTTGCTTTGAAGGTCAATTGTCCAAATTTTCATCAATATCTGACTACAACTGTAGATTTGTATAAAGAACATACAAACATTCGTTGACTTATATATATATATAGCCGCCATCTTGAATCAAAATGCCCGATTGGTAAACTATTTATCAAAAGTTACTAATTTCATAAAAGGAAGCCAACTTCTAAATTTCAAGGTTCTAGTACAATTGGTTCCGGAGATATCGTCTTGTCGAATTTTGTATATAAATGGCCGCCATCTTAAATCAAGATGGCGGATTTTAAAAACATTTCTTAGCGAGCACCTAGGAAGTAAGAAGAATAAACCTACAAAATTTCATGGTCATAGGTCCAGTGGTTTCAGAGATATCGTGATGTGTCAGTGAGTCAGTGAGTCAGTGAGTGGTATTTGGATTTTATATATATAGATGAGTGAGTGACAAAATAACAAAACTTTGGGCTCATATATCTTATGAACTACTAAGGGTAGAGGTGTGAAATTTTTATTTCTGGTACAGTTTGTCGTGAACTTTAAATTAAAATTAATTTTATATATCTAAGTATCTTTAATGGGATAATGGAGGGGGGTTCAACTTGCCGTGATTTGGTTCCAGCAAAGGATGGTAAGACTGTGCTCGAATTGGCGGGGGCACTGCTGTGCCCCCATATACGTGGAAGTAAAAGGGCAATGTCCAAATTTTATGATTTGATAATATGTATGACCACAAATGTGCCATTGTGGCCTTTTTACTTCGTATTATTTTACCACATTGGCCTCTTTTAATAAACTCTAACTAATAGAGGGTGAAGAGGGAGGGAGATTTTTTTCTACTAATGGAACTGATAAGTATGAGAAAACAATGATGCAAAATATCATCACATTGTAATTTGGACATTGGACCTTTCACTTCCAAGGTACAGAATTTATATTAAACAAATCTATTAATGTTTGTTACCCAATTTTCTGTGAGGTCTCTTCGAACGAGTAGTTCGTCCTGGATCTTGGGACCCGGCCCCGATAGTTCGACGAACTGTCGGACCATGGCTTGAGTTTCTTCGTACATATTCTTAGATACAATCGGCTTGAGGTTGTCCAGATATCTGCTCATAGTCTGTTCCAATTCCGGCACCGGCAATTTCGGCAACTGCGCACAAACAAATAAAAAAATCATCATCAATAAATAAAATCTATTGTTTTGTATGATACATTTATAATAAAAGTTCAGAGTTCAGTTCATAAGATTTTCTGCAGTTCATTCCTATTAGCGGCCTGGATGGGGCCGCTAATGTCGTCCTTTTCCGACAGACTTTCCTTTTTCTTGATCGTGAAGGGAAGCATGGCATGATTGATAATCATGTTCATTACCATCCACACAACCACTTTCCTGAGAGACGATCCGCTCATTCCATCCTGCAGTCTTGTCGTGTGACTACAATCCCTTCGTTTGATGCCGTAAACACAATGAAAGGAATATCTCTATCCCATCCATATGACACTTATCAGTTGACAAGAATGGAGAGGATGGCACGACGGGATTATCTTGCATGATTATAATCCTGCCGTTCTTTCCTTTTGAACCCCATACACTAACACACTTTCTTGTCGGAATCAGCTTTCCTTACGGAAAGAATGACAGTGGACGCTATTGGTTACCTTCTAAATTGTTAATCTCTATTTCTTAAGACAGACACACCCAGGAGTGATTTTGACCACAGACAGTTATGTCACTATATACCGCAAACGCTTATACAGTATATGGGAGTACGCACACTGGAGGCAAAGACAGGTGCAAGACAAAAGATTCCTCCAGCCTAGGAGATGCCCCGACACTTTTCTGTCCGCAGACTGTTATGCACAACTCACAGCAATTTCCACGAGATCCATTTCGCTGGGTACAAGATATGCAACTGTCTTGTCTCCAGTGTGCAAGGCTGTAGCATCACAAGTGTGACAATGGCAGACACAACCAAGACACACACACACACCCACACACACAAGGAAACACACAAGGGGACACACTTTTGCACAAGGAAACAGTCACTTTTGTCACAAGGTCTGCAGCCTTTCTTTGTCTTTAGTGTGCGCCTGGCCTTAAGGTACATAACAACAGATTATCTATATCTCTTTAAAGGAGTTATTTAGCGCTTAGATTCCCCAAAGAGTAGAGAAACTCAATATATTTATTAAAACACAAAACATTTGTGAAGCTGCTCATTTATAATGAGTTGCTAGTACACAGCTTTCTAATCAATTTCTTACAGACAATAATTCATTAACAAGTAACAATAGATTTACAAAACATAATGTATAGTCATTAAAATACACTTAGTCAACTTAGTAAAATAACTTGAAATTAAAATAATATACATATATTAGACTTACAAGCTTGTTTAAAAGGAAATAAACAAATAGTCAGATAAAGTAAATGATAATAATTATTATCCATGTATAATATGATTATTTATGATACCTCTTAAAGAGTCTAAAATTATAGATTTAGATATCCGCGTCAATTCTTTTTTGTCAATACCAACATCTTCAAAAACTATCTCAAATCCAAGTTTCTTGAACTACCCCAAATCTAGGTCGATCTCTGCGAAGGGTTTCTATATAGCACATAATATCTACGTCTTCAGATATAAATCGTTCAATGAGAAAAAAGTTTTAGTAGAATATTTCTTTTTATGCTTAAAGTGTTAAATTTTCTCGTTTACTTAGTTTGTTCTAAAATCTCTTGCGGACTGATTCGAGTGGATCCTTTATAAAAAGATTAATAATTAATAAATGTACCTTAATCCCTGATTCTAAAGATAAAAAAAATTCTAAAGGTCGTAGAAATGGAAAAATTCTTAACCCAGACTTTTATCTAGAGGAAATTATATTTATTAACAGTTTAATCTTTTAGGAAATTATTTCTTTTTCTCTCGCCTAATTATAATTTGATTAATTTCACAGCGAGGGATCTGAAAATGTTAGTCACCAAGGTTGAGTTTCGCGGTGAAAATTAGTACTTGGAAGGATTTGGAGGGGGGGGGGGGGGGGTAAACGGCCCTTTAACGTCGTTCGTCGGGCGAATACACCCTTTTATTACAAGAAATCAAGGGTTTTTCACGCAGCCTGCAAATTCAGGGCCTCTAGCAGTAGTGAGCGAGAGGTATTTAGTCGTTTTTGTAAGGTGTTTGAATGGTTTTTAGGAGGCCCACGAGGCCCCTTTTACTAATCAGTGGGGCCTCAGTAAGGTCTTAATGTGATTAGTACTGGGAAGGTCCCTCAGGGTAGGCTGGAGTTTTCCAGACAGACTGGGGTTGGAATGGTTAAAAAAGGGGGCCCTGATTGAATGAACCTGGATAAAAAGAGAGTAAACTTACTTTCTATTCCTTTTTACCTTAGTTTGTTTTATGTGATCGTCTTTAGTTGTACATTTTAAACCGGAGCTTAAAATATTTACCATTGTATTGTAAAATGTTTTATCAACTTGTTTCTTGGGCAACGTGTATTTTATGTAGTAATTGACAATATTCAGCTCCATTGCGACAAGGTTGCATAAAATACTAATTTTTTTAACCAATGTAAAATCTTTTCTAAACCAATTTTTTTAAAATACTCCCAGGTTCATTCGTTTGTATAGAAACCTGTGAAATCTAAATGAATAGCCTGATTATAGTGTTTGACTTATTCAGTATGCCTTAAAATTATGTGTAATTTTTGGTAAAAATAATTTTTAGATTGTTGCCTTTTTTCTCCCGGGGCATCATCATACCCCGAGGCGAAATCGAGAAATGAATTTTAGCTCCAAATTTAAAGGCGCTACCCACCAAAAACTCTGAAAAAACGTGAAATTAAATTATTTCTCGAAAACTGCTCCGACGACTTTTATTAAAAAAATCTTAAATGTAGTCCATTTAAATACGAATCTAATGATATAAGCCGTTTTCCCGGGAAAAATCTAGTTCCGGAGAAAATAGCTTAAAACGCGGACGGAGAGAGCCCGGGTTCAATTCCCCGCCCGGGAGAAATTATTTTTATGCTAATTTTTTTATGATATTTCCAATAGTAATTAAATTTACATATATGAGAAAGTTTGTCTTTCTAGATTTTTTTTTTTAACTTAACTTTTTTCATAGGTAGAAAAAGTATAGTTCTTTTTTGTAATATATTACTTTCTGTGAAAATTGGACTTTTAATTACATTTGAACAAACAATAATAAATATTTACAAAAATTATGTACAGTAAGTAAGTATGTACATATTTTTATTCTTAGGGGGGATTTTAAACAAAACTCGTGTAAGAATAAAAAGAATAAATGAGCGGTGTCACTGCTCAGCCTACTGTAGTACTGTATGTGTTGTGGTGAGGTAGAGGTGTGACGTGAAACAGTTTCCAAGGGCCCAAGGTCTCGCCACACTCGACTAAGTTCGGATTCCTTCGGGTGGCGTCGGAAGTTGAACTGCACCGAGTTTGCAGTTCCAAGCGAGGTTAATACCGGCCTGCCCCCTCCCGCGTCCTTTACCGACAGGCTAGGCTTAGGGGGTTCATACATTGGTTCAGTTCCACATAATCACTCATTTGAACTGGGCGCTGTTATCGATGCTTCTAGAGCCGCGCATTGTAACTTGTATCTCCCTCCAGCATTTTCACCCTATTTTATTAGATTTATGAAACCAAGAACTCAATACATATTTATATTTCTTAAAATATTGTGTTATTAAATATTTGCTTGGGGGTTCACTGAACCAGTGAACCTAAGCACGAGCCGCCACTGCATCGAAGGTAATCTACAACAGATACATACGCCCAAGATTCCCAAAATTGACCTGTATAAAGCTGTGTCTCAAAATAGAGGACTGAAGGTGGAAATTGTATTTAGAAAAAACTTATGAAATGAAGAAGAATCCATAATTGGTGCATTTTTTTATCAATATATATACAGGGTGTCTCAGCTAATAAGGAACAGCGGAATATCTCCGGAACCATAATAGATAGAAAGATGCGGTTTTCAGGGTTCGATAAAGGCTAAAAAGGCGCTTCTAGAACATATGCTAAACATTTACTGTGTGCTGCAAAAGCGTGAGCAGCAAACAAAATAAACAAAAAGTGAATAGGAAGCCATATTTTTAAGACTAGATTTAGATTTTATGGCTAAAAATAAGACTATTTTACTCTTGGAAATTTTTCGCTACGATTATTAGTTTGCCGTCTAGAGAGCCCTAAACTTGCTAAAATTTAAACTTTAAGTTCATTTTACAGCTGAACTAATGGATTTAGGGGAAAAAATCAAGAGACACAAAAGTCTTATTTTTAGCCATAGAATCCAAATCCATTATTAAAAATATGGCTTCCTATTTACTTTTTGTTTATTTTGTTTGCTGCACACGCTTATACTGCACACAGAAAATGTTCAGCATATGTTCTAGAAGCGCCTTTTTAGCCTTAATCGAACCCTGAAAACAGCATCTTTCTATCTATCATGGTTCCGGAGATATTCCGCTGTTCCATATTAGCTGGGACACCCTGTATAGAAGATTTAATTATATGTGCCAGTTTTTTTCATTTCTATACATGATGCTCCGTATAGGCTAGTTCAACCCTGAATTGTTGGCAGCACTGTCCCTATTTCTTTCTTTTTTTTTCACAGGGTTGTTGGCAGCAGTGTCTCTGTTTCTTTTTTATGGGAATGTATTAATTGGATGAGTGTGTATTCCAGGCCCCCCCCCTTCCCCCTTAGGGACATCTATAGAGTTTGTTTACATAGACACAGCCCAGTAAACATCGGCTAACAATACGCATTACTTTGTGCCCCTCTTGTACAAACAGTCGAATGTTTGTTTAGCGTAAACAAAACTAAACAAAGGTGGAAAACTTTCCTGTCATTCCTTCACTCGTGGGGCTACTGAAATTAATTGTTTAAGCAATCGATAAGGCTCCATAACTTATATTATTTAGATCTTTCTGACATATTCATTGACGATAATGCTGTTAATGGTTGCAGCGTATTAGCGAGCATCACCAAATGTCTTTCTAGTTTTGAACTACATACATATTGTCATCACATACCTATATGAGTTATATTAGTTATATATTCCACCGTGCTTAAATATATGTACAAAGAGTAATGAAGTAATGATCCTAGGTGTAAGGCCTTTGGGATACATTACTTCTAAGTCCACTTATCTTAGGTGTGAATGACAATGTGTTTTATTTTTAGTACAAAAAATCCCCAAAATAATAGTAAAAAGTTAGGATACATCCTAAAACAACGATCGCATCGATAATTTGCAATAATAATACACGTATGTTTCTCTGTTAGTTATAATAGATCTTGCTTAATTAGTGCTTCATTATAACTTGTGTTTGTTTGCCCTAATCTTTTTACGCAATATGGCTCATATTTTTTGGAAGTTGGCTAAATTTGTTATTCTTATCTCTTATTGCTATAGAAATGTAGTATTTTAACGGAATTGGACGTTTTAAGGTTTACTGAACTCAATCAAAGAAGTGTGTTTTTAGCTTAATTTTCGAAGATAATTAAGCTATTGCAATGGCTTCAAAATTTATATAATGCGAATTTTTGAAAAAAAAAAAAAAAAAAAAAANGTTTCAGGTCATTCTGGATCGATCCCTAAATTTTAACACTTTTTTTTATGTATGTATGTATGTATGTATATATGTGTCACTCCAGACGATATCTCCTCTTAGGATGCACTTAAACATTTCAAACAAATTTTAAAATGTCAATAATATTAAAAGAAAGGATGATTTCGTCGGCCAGAATTTTTGGGGTTCATTTAAGGGTCACATTTTGACAATTTAGGGTCAAAAATAGCATAAAATCGTGTTTTTCCCATTTTAACCCCCTTGTAATTGTTTGTAATCTGTACACACATTTTCGGAAAAAACATACCTTGACCCCAAAACATACCTCGACCCCAAAACGAAATAGAAAAATGCATTTTAGCTCTAAATTTGTTGTGAAAAAATGATGTCTTAAAAAAAATTCTAATGATTTTGATAATATTAATTCTATTTTGAAGTTCATTTAAAATCTAATTCAACCTTGTAAGTCGTTTGACGAGGAAAAGTCTAGTTTCCGAGGTATTGATATAAATATATCTAATTTAGTTGCGAAAAGGCAAAATGAATTTTAAAATACTCACCTTTTGTATAAAAACTTTTCAAATATGTTCAATTATAAATGAATGAAATTAGTTATATTGAGAAATTTAAATTCAGTATTACTATTTACATGAGAATTTTTGTTGAGAAACCAATTTCTTTTAATTTCTTATATGAAGTAAAAGTATTGTGATAATACTAAAGAGAAAAAAATGAAAATAAAATGAAAATTCAATATTTAGATTTTGATGGATATATATAAACTTTGATCCCCTGAGTCCCAAAAAGGTGATTTCCCGCCGAGAATAAGTTATTTTTATGATAAATTGTCATTTGAATTTTTAAATTTTGATATAGTGTTCAATAATAATTAAATGTACGAAAATTCGAAAACCTATAAATGGAAAACACTGGGTCTGAGTAATTATAAAATTTTGTATGAAAAAAAAAATGTGAGTTGTCTTGAATTTATCATAAGATAGGCTGTAATGTAGTTACAAAGTTTATCACGTATATCTTTCCGATATGAATGAAATTATGATTAAAACTGAAAGTTAATTTTTTACATCCTGATTATTTACTTGATGCCCTTATTTCATCACAGAAACAAAAAAAAAAAATAAAAAAATATAGAATTTAATGGCAATTCATTAATAATTTCTCCTGAATATTTGGACTAGAACATATTATAGTGATTACATATTATACTGCTTGAGTGTGATGACCGCAACGTCATGTTTTCGTTGTGATATTATAAGTAATTATATAAACTGTGAATAATGATGAATGAATGAAAATGTAAAATTCAAGGGTTTTCTCTCTAATTATTTTATATTCAAATAATTCTCTTCACAAATGAATTGTAACAAATTGTTAATCTGTGAAATTTACAAATGAAACCGCTTTAGAATGAGAAATTAGGGAAAATATTTAAACGATGCTAATTTTATTTTAGTGTGTCGTAAATAAACTGTTATTACGTTGTTATCAAGTGAAAATGTGCAATATTCTCCGGTGAATAGAACAAGTTTATATTTATAACTGTAAAACAAGAGGACGGAGCTGCTTTGTTTTATAGTGGTATTTTTTTAAATACTTGAATTCGGTGTTCCGCAGGGATCTGTGTATGGCCCGTTTATATTTTTCCTTGAGTTTTGTGTGCGGTATGTTTTTAGGAAAAGTTAGTAGTATGAGGTCGAGGGGGGAGGGTTGGAGAGAGGAGCCCCCAGGTAAAAATCAATATGGTGCCCTCTCCCTCTGCAAGAGCTACGGGGGGGGAGGGTTGAAAGGTCGCTCGAACCGGGTCAGCTACAGCTACCGCTCCTAGCGGCCGCAACCGCAACCGACGCTTTCAACTCAGTAGTATTGATACTGACATTGAAATCAATGTAAGCCAAATTAGAATGAAAATTGGGGCCAACTATAAATTTCAATTTATCACGAAATTTAGTTTAATGCGAAGATTGCAAACAATAAGGAAATTGGTTTGAATACTGATAAAATGTTATCTGCAGTCCGAGAAACTCAAAGCGATGCATTGCTTTGAATCTAAATGTAAATTATAAATCAAATAACTTTTAATTTAATCTAATGAAAGTTTTTATTATCAATTAATATTATTGTTAATAAAAAAAACAAAACATTTATTAAAGCAAAAATGCATTAGTTGATTGATGATTATTCTGTCACGTAAATGCCTGACATACAAATTTAGATCTTAGGGAATAAAACCCAATCTTGAAAACCCAAGATATAAAAATTAAATAATAATTTGTAGTGACTTATTCTATCCAAGTTTATTACTTATTTCACCTAAAACAACTAAAATCTTAGTTTTGTTACATCATTTCCAAGTCATTCATTCATAAGTCCATGATTTCTCATAAGTTCCAGGACATTTTTATTTTTATTGAGCTTACCGAAAGTATCGAAATCATTATGATTCTTAAGAATCTATTAAAGTGAAACTTCTTTAAGTTTGATAAAGCAAATGACTCGAATGAAAACGACCTCATGAAACCAAGTCTGTGTTTTGAGACTTATAAAAGATTTTTACATTGAAATTAACGAAACTTGTCTAAGTGATAGATTTGTTTTTCAGGAAAATCAACTTCCGACTTAAGTCGACAGTTGATTTACCTGTAAAAAAATCTCTCACTTGATCGACCGACCTCCGATTTTGCAGACATGAGTGCTAACCATTGCACCACGGAGGCAGATGATTTTCAATACACAGAATTGGTTTTTTATTCGTAATATTTTATACATTTTAATAATATAATATATTTATATAAATATTTTTATCATGTTTTTTCTCCATTATTCGCTAAAATGTTATAAAAATATTTTATTTTTCAATTAAATTTTACATAACCATTTCTTAATCCTGAAATAATAAAATCGTCAATAAATGGAAAGAAAGCAATGCAAAATCAACTGCTTCTAGAACTTGAGTTTCACTTCTAATTGAAGGAGTCTCACACTCTTTTTTTTTTTTATTATTATTGATATCTTTGAACTGAAAAATTCCTTTCAGACATAAAGGAACATTTTTTGTCTTTTGTCTGTCTGTCATTTATTCATTTCGAACCACTATGTCTTAATACTCACTACTTTTACAATTTTGAAGAACGTTGGACAGTTGAATGGTTTGTCCAAAGTAACTGACAGATATCGCAATTTATTTATTTCAACCGTCTACACAATTGTAATATCACTTAATTATTATTGATCCTTATATTCATAGTTCGTTGTGACAAGTTTTATAGGGGAAGGGTTGGGGGGATAAATTTGATAATTATTGGTTGTAAAAGCAATGATTAATATACGTGATATGACGGAAGGAAGCAATGTGCTACACAAATTGGCACACAATTTACCACTAATCTACGCTATTCTTGATGTTGGTGATTAATATACGACTTAGTTATGTGTTTAAATTCGGCATTATGACTTTTCATTTTGATTTTAACTTTTACTGTAACATTAAATAATTCAAGTCACGTTAGAAACAACCTCACTAGTAGTAAAGGTAGTAAAGGTCACTAGACTAGTTGGTCTCGTATAGTATATAGGTCCAGAGTTGGGTGGGCATCGTCAGGCTCCTGATGAGTCGGACGCGACGAAACGATGCAGGACATAGCCTAATGCCGAGCCAACATCTAAATGACGTAATGTCTGATTTTGGAACAGTTCCTATGTGTCACGCTTGCGTGGCACATCCCTTGGTGTCTCTCACAAGTTGTGTAACCTCACTAGTAGTTTATGTTTTGTTTGTTCCGTAGCATTATAAGGTCAAGCACGATTTTTACACGATAGAAAACCATTCTAAAAAGTCAATTAAGAAGGCAGTTAAGCTTTGTGTTGGGTTTTAGTTTGTCTGGTGTGGAATTGACGTTTGGTTGCGCTGCCAAGTGCATGGATTCAACGCCGCAGGGTTTCCATCAAGGCAAACTAAGTTTAAACGCTTTGTGCGGAGCTTTATTTCCCTGGGGAAACGTTAAACGTTACGGTGTGCTGGTTTCTATGAGGCAACGTCCCCTTCAGTCCTGAGGGAGTCCAGGTCTCACCTCCTCTTCTTGCTCCCTAACGCCCAGCCAAATAACGTTTGCTTTCCCTACCTATACATATTATTTCGTTATAACTAAACATGCGTCTATAACCAGGAATCGTCAAGCTTTTTGTGGATTTCTTAAGATCATTTCAAATCCTTTTATTATACCTTTGTGATTATAAGACGTGTTTCCTTCAAAGGGAAAAATGTAATCTATTTCGTTTAAACCGGCAAGAATTCGGAACCTTAAGTCTTTAGGGATCGAAATCATTATTATCCTTCTGAAGAGAAAAACAACATTTAAACTACAGTCTATAAGATTAGAGTTGGCACAATCAAAAGGCGGGAAAATTTTGAGGGAAACGATTTTATTGGGCCCCCAATAAAATTGCATTTATAAAGTTGCATTTGTTGAATGCAACTTCAGAAAAAAAAATGCTCTACTTTACCCCTGTTCCACAAAAAACATATAACATGGCAACACCAATTTTCCCTTTTTATAACCCTAAACCCCTCCACGTTTGTTCTTTCTCACCTTCGATTGTGCCAACTCTAATCTTATAGACTGTAAACATCTTTGAATCTCGTGTCATTCGGTCTTTTTGAAGACTACATGTCTAATTTTGAGGAATTTAGATGCATGGCAATGTTAGCTTACAGTTGTACTTAACTCAAAATAGTTTTAAACTTCTACGCAAACCGCAAACTCCTTTCTAACTCTCATTATTCTGTATTTAATATACTTGGACGAAATTCGACACACTGGTACATTTTTCACAACTGTATAGTTTTATTCTTGAAAAATTCACACTTTATATTTTAAAGCTCACGGAAAATTTAGCAGCCGACAAAAAACTCTGTACCCAAGTTAAAAAAAAAACCAAAAAAAAAAAACAAGTAACACGAGTAAGAAATCAAATGAGCAATTAAACATTCTAATCCCTTACCATGAATATATACAAAATCTTAAGTTCATTCTATGAAGTTTATTCCAAAAAAACCCTTATTTTATGACGTTTATTCGTAAAATGGCTATTTTATGACAAAATAATATGACTATGACGGTTATGACTTTTTCCCGTCTCTGGTTATAAGATTGCATTATATTAAATTAAAATTTAATTTGAAAAAAAGTTAGGATAGCCAGCCGCTCTTCCCTATGAGCTACCACCTAGGTTTCCTTGTTCAAGAACAAATGCTTTTCTGGTTTGAACTATAAAACTATACTCGTTGCATTTCCTGTTCATTGCATTAACGCATTACTTTTATCATTTTTATAGTCGAGTCGAGTCTTAAGGTCCAACGGATAAAATAAACAACAGCCCTTTACTTACTTATTCGATGGCGCTTAAAGGGCGGGCTTTACTTTACAAGGCATGTAGGGCCTCAATCCTGGCAGTCCAACCTTCCCCAATCTACGGTTTACTGCGTCGAATACGCAGGTATCGTAGATATTTAGATCCTTTTCTTGGGTAATTATTAAGGTCTAATTATTTTCCATATAAAGTGGTCATTTGAAATTCTCACTTCTCAAGACTTCTTAGATTTAAAACACTAACTTTTTGAAGCTCGTTCTAGGTGCATAATTTCAAATTACATCGCTAATACGGCTCTTTCAGGGGCACACCAACTCTGTGACATGCGCACTAAATATAGTTGTACAATCTCTTTGGCAGACCCGAACCTGGTGGTAAAAGAAGTGTTTTTAGAATGCCACCAACACCAGACACAGAGTCGGTTTATAGTTTAAGGGACCCCTGATGCCTGATTGCATCCGACTCAGCCGCACTCAGCCATTCCCCTTGTTGTAGTTAATAATTAATGTTATTGATTCCCGTGCCCTGTATCCTAGTGCAATCCGGCATTATCTTACCGGACTTTAATTATTTCCGACGTGACCGAGTTAAATCGACTAATTTCCTGGGGTTACAACCCTCTAAGGTTTTTCCACAAATGAGTTCCGTTGGACAGTGCGATTTAACTATGCGTTCTCGCGGTTCCCTTTGATCAAATTTTGTCTTTTGTTATTGAAGAAGAAAGATGATAAACGAATAAAAAATGCACCCACTGATAGAAGTTGAATCAAGGTTCACTAGGTATTGAATCTAGGGGTCTCTTTTCTTATAGTATACAATTAAATTTGTTTAAAAAAAGAACATTTTTTGATCTATTGGTAATGAACAGACTCAACCAACACTAAATTCTTTACGGATGGGGGAAAGTAAAAAGTTTGTGCCAAATGTTTGTTAAAGCTTTGACAGCGCGGGGTAGTCAAGAAATTGGTGAGCCAATAAAATTCCAGGATATTAAAATGTTAAAGCTTCATTGGCTCCCTACCCCTAGTCTAAGAGTAATGGTTTTTCCAAGCCATGACTTTGATTTGATTCCTGTAGATTTCAGATAACATAATCAAATTCATGATAAATGTATAAAGATGCTATCCTCGTCTACCCTGGATCATTCTTATTTCAAAGAATTATACAAATCTAACGTAACAGCAATGTAATACTGTGTTTAAACACTGCAATAGGCTACACAATTTGTGAGAGACACCAAAGGATGTGCCCCGCAAGCGTGACACATAGGAACTGTTCCAACATCAGACATTACGTCATTAAGATGTTGGCTCGGCATTACGTCATGTCCTGCATAGTTTCGTCGCGTCCGAATCATCAGGGGCCCGACAATGCCCACCCAACTCTGGACCTATACAAGACCAAGAAGATCAGATATACTTATCAGAGACGAGCGTGCATGCATACCGCTATATTTGCTTGGCTGGCAAAACACAACAGCAATGTAATACCGTGTTTGCACACTGCAATAGGCAACACAACTTGTGAGAGACACCAAGGGATATGCCACGCAAGCGTGACACATAGGAAATGTTCCAAAATCAGACATTACGTCATTAAGGTGTTGGCTCTAACGTATTTTGTAATTAACCCTCTTTTGGTTTTTTGTTAGTTTGTAAATTTGTTCGTTTGTAAGCTTTGTTAATTAGTAAGTTTGTTCGTTTGGGCGTTTCGTTAGTAAGTTTTGCTATTGGCAAATCTGATTGTTTATTATAACAGTGATTTTATATTTGTATTGAAAGCTGATATCGACAGTAGAAGATTAAAACTGGTTCCTACCAATTATTATTAATAAAAGGTGAACACGGTAAATTAATAATTTGTTTGGAGTTTGGAGTAGAATTTCAGTGTAACCGGAGTGTTTGCTATTAGAAGAAATTAAACCACCCCCACCGCCCCCCGAACCACCTTCATCAAACTCCAACCCTCGAGGAAGCGGCTTTATCAATCTCCCGTACTCCAAATTTGAAACGCTGCTCTCCCCTCCCTCCTCCCCTTCTCTACTTGATCAGGTTTCCTTCATTTGCAGATCAAGTAATCAAGGTATTAATACCGCAACACTGTGTCACCCCAAATAAATTATATCTGGTCCAATCAATGGTTTGAAGTTCAGTCAAGTTCTGATGAGTTAAGTTAAAATGGTTTTGGGTTAGGTTTTACTACTTTATCTATTTGTCGCTGCTATAGCGCAAAACTATATACTTACTAGAATAAAGTTCAAATAGATGTAACTGNATGGTTTTTCCAAGCCATGACTTTGATTTGATTCCTGTAGATTTCAGATAACATAATCAAATTCATGATAAATGTATAAAGATGCTATCCTCGTCTACCCTGGATCATTCTTATTTCAAAGAATTATACAAATCTAACGTAACAGCAATGTAATACTGTGTTTAAACACTGCAATAGGCTACACAATTTGTGAGAGACACCCAAGGATGTGCCCCGCCAGCGTGACACATAGGAACTGTTCCAACATCAGACATTACGTCATTAAGATGTTGGCTCGGCATTACGTCATGTCCTGCATCGTTTCGTCGCGTCCGAATCATCAGGGGCCCGACAATGCCCACCCAACTCTGGACCTATACCATATCAAGAAAATCATATATACGACTTATCAGAGACGAGCGTGCTCTCATACCGCTATATTTGCTTGGCTGGCAAAACACAACAGCAATGTAATACCGTGTTTGCACACTGCAATAGGCAACACAATTTGTGAGAGACACCAAGGGATATGCCACGCAAGCGTGGCACATAGGAAATGTTCGAAAATCAGACATTACGTCATTAAGGTGTTGGCTGGCAAAACGCCATGTCCTGCATCGTTTCGTCGCTACCGACTCATCAGGGGCCCGACGNGCATCTACTCGCCATGTTTCACTTGCATACATCAGCACTGTCTTAACATTGGTGTTGAAGAGACGGATTTTAGTTTTCTTGGAGATGTTTTTGTTACGCTGGATTGGATATAATTGTACAAAGGCTGCGTTCGCTTTCTTGATGCGACTCTTCACATCCTCATTTGCTCCTCCTCCAATAGTTACCATACTGCCCAGGTATTGAAATTCACTGACAATCTCTAGCTTTTGTGTTCCCAAGAACAGTACTCGGTTATTTCCTGAAGCATTTAACCTCATCTCCTTGGTTTTGGCGATATTTATCTTCAAACCTGCAGCTTCTGCGTCTTCTTTCAAGGCATTTAGCTTGAATTGCATGTCTTTAAAGCTCTGGGCGAGAAGACAAATGTCATCAGCGAAATCCAGGTCTTCTAGACGAGTTTGAATTCCCCACTGGATACCTCTTCTCCTACCCCCAGTCACTTTCCTCATGACAGAATCAAGGACCAGTAGGAACAGTGTTGGTGACGAAATACAGCCTTGTCTCACTCCAGTGTTCACCCTAAGAGGAATCTGCAGCTGTAGAAATTGTGCTCAACATACCCAAAGATACAAAAATTATGCACACATTTTGCGTCGATAGAGTATTTATTTTTTCTTACTTTGTATGATGTAGAGCGTTACGATTTTGAGTTAAAACAACAAAATGATCTTAAATGTTGGTTTAAATCAAGAGTAAGATACTTATTTATCACTCTCAAAGATGTTTCATTAAGAGAGAACGAAACAATGTTTCACAATCTTCAGATTAAATTTATATGATGAATTCAGACGTTGTTTTAGATTATACATTTCTTTTGCTTTTAGCGAATTTTCGAAGAAAATTAAGCTATTGGTTAATTAAGAAATCCGTTTTAGACCATTCTGAATCGATTCCTAAAATTTAACCCTTTTTTTTATTCAATTTTTAAGTTTTTGGTAGTATGCATACTACGGAACGTTTAAATTTTAATTTAAATCAAATTATAATTACTATTTACAAAGGGAGATTATTATCTCTGACTGTCTCCCTTTGTAAATAGTAATTATAATTTGACTTAAATTAAAATTTAAACGTTCCGTAGAATGAATACTACCAAAAACTTAAAAATTGAATTTTAATTGATTGTACTAAGTACAGGTACTAAATGAGTACTTTATAATTACAAGCGAATTTCTCGGTCTAGTTATATTGTCATTTCTTGACTTCAAGAAGTCAAGACTTGTGGAAAAATTTGAAAAGCTTAATTCGAGATTAGGTATCGATATTTGTCAGTAGAAAGTATTCTTCAGTGTAGCTTAACTGGCTAGAGCACCCGCACACTGGAAATGAGGGGGAGGTCCGTGGTTCGAATCCCGGCGCTGAAGTCTATTTTTCTATTTTTCTCTGTCTCCCTTTGTAAATAGTAATTATAATTTGATTTAAATTAACACTTTTTTTATGTATGTATGTATATTATGTATGTATGTTGTATGTATATGTGTGTCACTCCAAACGATATCTCGCCTTAGGATGCACTTAAAAATTTCAAACAAATTATAAAATGCCAATAATATCAAAAGAAGGATGAGTTCGTTGGCCTGAATGTTTGGAGTTCATATTAGGGTCAAAAATGACAAAAACATGTTTTTTCCATTTTACCCTCCTCTTATATGAAAATATGATAAAAGTGTAAAATTCGCTCATTAACTCATGGAGCATGACTGGATTTTTTTTACTGCGTATGATATAGAGCGTTATGAGCAACATACTGATCTTAAATATTGGTTCAAACCAGGAGTAAGATACTTATCCCTCTGGAAGATGTTTCTCAATGAGAAATATAAACAGTGTTTCCCACTCTTTAGATAACATTTCTATGATTAACAACTCAGATGTTGATGTTTAGATTAAAAAATTTTTGATTTTTTTTTTATCCTTGTTCAACTTTTATCTAAAAATATTTTATTACATCATACCGTGACACTCTCATACTATCCTCTACCACTACCACTGTGTTAGTTCATTTTTCCATACTTTTAGACCAAACCTTTTAAATTCTTGAGTAATGTCCACGATTTAAGTTTACACTAACACTAAAAAGTTTTAAAGGTTTTTTATACTTTATAAGTTTTAGTTTTAGGGGCTTTTAGCAAGGTGATGTGTTTATTATGAATTTAGTTTTGGGCGCACTACTAAGGGTCGGTATGTTTGAGTAGATGCGATGAAGCTCTCGTAGTAACTTGTCTAATTTCTCTTTCATACTCGAGTTTAATATTAAAGACCTGATGAATTATTTAGTTTAAGAGCACGGAGAAGCTAAACTAAGACATTTTATACAGTTTAGTAAAGTTAAGTCCCCAAGAAAGTTAAGTTGAAGTCCNAGGGATGTGCCCCGCCAGCGTGACACATAGGAACTGTTCCAACATCAGACATTACGTCATTAAGATGTTGGCTCGGCATTACGTCATGTCCTGCATCGTTTCGTCGCGTCCGAATCATCAGGGGCCCGACAATGCCCACCCAACTCTGGACCTATACCAGACCAAGAAGATCAGATATACGACTTATCAGAGACGAGCGTGCTCTCATACCGCTATATTTGCTTGGCTGGCAAAACACAACAGCAATGTAATACCGTGTTTGCACACTGCAATAGGCAACACAATTTGTGAGAGACACCAAGGGATATGCCACGCAAGCGTGGCACATAGGAAATGTTCGAAAATCAGACATTACGTCATTAAGGTGTTGGCTCTAACGTATTTTGTAATTAACCCTCTTTTGGTTTTTTGTTAGTTTGTAAATTTGTTCGTTTGTAAGCTTTGTTAATTAGTAAGTTTGTTCGTTTGGGCGTTTCGTTAGTAAGTTTTGCTATTGGCAAATCTGATTGTTTATTATAACAGTGATTTTATATTTGTATTGAAAGCTGATATCGACAGTAGAAGATTAAAACTGGTTCCTACCAATTATTATTAATAAAAGGTGAACACGGTAAATTAATAATTTGTTTTGAGTTTGGAGTAGAATTTCAGTGTAACCGGAGTGTTTGCTATTAGAAGAAATTAAACCACCCCCACCGCCCCCCGAACCACCTTCATCAAACTCCAACCCTCGAGGAAGCGGCTTTATCAATCTCCCGTACTCCAAATTTGAAACGCTGCTCTCCCCTCCCCCCTCCCCTTCTCTACTTGATCAGGTTTCCTTCATTTGCAGATCAAGTAATCAAGGTATTAATACCGCAACACTGTGTCACCCCAAATAAATTATTTCTGGTCCAATCAATGGTTTGAAGTTCAGTTAAGTTCTGATGAGTTAAGTTAAAATGGTTTTGGGTTAGGTTTTACTACTTTATCTATTATAAATTTTCATATCATAGTATAGCTTTACATAAAGCCGACTATTTTTAGTAACTTCATTATTATTATCCTTTAGAACGTTTTTTTTAGAAAGGGTTTTGTTGCAATGTTGAATCAGAGCTTACACTCTGCAAGTATAAAATTGAAGTTTTGTCTGTTCAATAGCTTTTATAAAGCCTAAATGCATCACCAAGAAAGAAACAGCGTTTCATTGAATATCAAAGCATTGACATTATCAAGTAGTATCATATTTAACCGGAAAATATTAAAGCCATACTTCCACTACATCTAGCCTAACTTCAAATGTGTGCTTAATTCGGGACTAGATATCGTTATAGACAGAGGAAAATTGTTCTACAGTTTAGCTTAGTTGGTCAGAGCATTGTAACGGAAATATAGAGGCCCGTGGTTCGAGTCCCGGTGCTGGAGCCTATTTTTCTCTGTCTATTTCCCATTGTTCCTTGCCTCGACTTAAGCTGCCCTCAAGCGGAAAAAACAGGACAGGAAGAGAAAACGATGGTGGTAGAAGGAGTGGTTAAATTGAGAAACCGCTTTACTCTTACTCATAAACATTTACTCAATGTTTTGATTCTTTATTGCAGTCAGTGCGGCCAAAAATAGAGAAAATGGACAGTAATATGCATGAGGCTATGTTTTTGCAACTAAGAGACTTTCAATCACATTAAGGTATCTAGCCTTTGGCGTGTTTGGAAGAACCTGAAATTCATGTGGGAAATGAACTGACTAAAAGTGAGTTTACACCTGACATTTATTGCATGATATTTATGTCAGAAAGAAAAATCTCAGTAGTGTAAACACCGAAAAATCGATGTTTGAGATTTATGTTTCTACTCTCAGCTATAAGTGTCGACACTTCTATAACAACAGATGTAAAGGTGCGTTTTCAGCTGACACTTCTCTCCGGCAATAAATGTCAAGTGTCAGACAGAAATTGCTTTGAGTATTTACATCTGAGAGAAATTGCTTGAGATTTATGTCTGAGATATGTCTGACACTTCTCGCAATGCTTAAATTTGCAATAAATGTACGAAAAATATAATAATCGGTGTTTACATCTGCTGTTATAGAAGTGTCGACACTTATAGATGAGAGTAGAAACTTAAATCTCAGACATAAATTTTTCGGTGTTCACACTACTGAGATTTCTGTCTGACATAAATGTCATGCAATAAATGTCAGGTGTAAACGCACCTTAAGGGAAAGATTGGTCAGAGCCCTCCTAGACGGTCAAGAGTTTTTTTCAAATTCTATCACTTATTTAAATCAAACTTTTCATCGCCGTGATTGGCTCAGGCGTCTAACGGGTTTAGTCATGCTCATGCTCAATTGATTGACGCAACCTTTTGAGCGAAATGATTGACAATCTAGAAACTAATTTACATTAAAACAAGGTAAACAAGTAGCTAGGTTCCTTCTGTTGTGAGTTTAAATATTTTTAACTAAATCTTGGTCTTATTGTCAGGTAAATTTAATCTTGGTCGGTATTAGTATATTGATTTATATTAAACATGAAAAAAGAACACTTCTATTTTTAGGGTCGTTAGTCATGGAAGGTGCTTTGAGGCAATTTTATTGTTGGACAGGAAAACTTTTAGGAGGTCAAGTCCGGAAGACAACAAAAAGAAATTTGAAGTAAAAAGGTTAACGAGACTTTCTTGGAAAAATATTTATGTAAAACTTAATATAAGACAAGAGGACGGTTAAAGACTTTCATATTTTTACCTTTTTTCCTCAAACATGTTTTAGCTTGTTTTTATTTTTACTGGTCTTATATTACTTTGCTTTGTAAGTTTCATCGCACACCTATTACCCCAATTTTGAACCATTTCCCGTCATTCAATCTTCCCCAAATTTTGCACATAGAAACAACTAAGGTGAAGAATACAGAAACCAAAATAATAATAATAAAAAAACAAAATGGCGTCAAATTTCTTTGCTTTTTAAGTTTCATCGCACACCTATTACCCCAATTTTGAACCACTTCCCGTCATTCAATCTTCTCCAAATTTTGCACATAGAAACAACTAAGGTGAAGAATACAGAAACCAAAATAATAATAATAAAAAAACAAAATGGCGTCATATTTCTTTGCTTTTTAAGTTTCATCGCACACCTATTACCCCAATTTTGAACCACTTCCCGTCATTCAATCTTCTCCAAATTTTGCACATAGAAACAACTAAGGTGAAGAATACAGAAACCAAAATAATAATAATAAAAAAACAAAATGGCGTCATATTTCTTTGCTTTTTAAGTTTCATCGCACACCTATTACCCCAATTTTGAACCACTTCCCGTCATTCAATCTTCTCCAAATTTTGCACATAGAAACAACTAAGGTGAAGAATACAGAAACCAAAATAATAATAATAAAAAAACAAAATGGCGTCATATTTCTTTGCTTTTTAAGTTTCATCGCACACCTATTACCCCAATTTTGAACCACTTCCCGTCATTCAATCTTCTCCAAATTTTGCACATAGAAACAACTAAGGTGAAGAATACAGAAACCAAAATAATAATAATAAAAAAACAAAATGGCGTCATATTTCTTTGCTTTTTAAGTTTCATCGCACACCTATTACCCCAATTTTGAACCACTTCCCGTCATTCAATCTTCTCCAAATTTTGCACATAGAAACAACTAAGGTGAAGAATACAGAAACCAAAATAATAATAATAAAAAAACAAAATGGCGTCATATTTCTTTGCTTTTTAAGTTTCATCGCACACCTATTACCCCAATTTTGAACCACTTCCCGTCATTCAATCTTCTCCAAATTTTGCACATAGAAACAACTAAGGTGAAGAATACAGAAACCAAAATAATAATAATAAAAAAACAAAATGGCGTCATATTTCTTTGCTTTTTAAGTTTCATCGCACACCTATTACCCCAATTTTGAACCACTTCCCGTCATTCAATCTTCTCCAAATTTTGCACATAGAAACAACTAAGGTGAAGAATACAGAAACCAAAATAATAATAATAAAAAAACAAAATGGCGTCATATTTCTTTGCTTTTTAAGTTTCATCGCACACCTATTACCCCAATTTTGAACCACTTCCCGTCATTCAATCTTCTCCAAATTTTGCACATAGAAACAACTAAGGTGAAGAATACAGAAACCAAAATAATAATAATAAAAAAACAAAATGGCGTCATATTTCTTTGCTTTTTAAGTTTCATCGCACACCTATTACCCCAATTTTGAACCACTTCCCGTCATTCAATCTTCTCCAAATTTTGCACATAGAAACAACTAAGGTGAAGAATACAGAAACCAAAATAATAATAATAAAAAAACAAAATGGCGTCATATTTCTTTGCTTTTTAAGTTTCATCGCACACCTATTACCCCAATTTTGAACCACTTCCCGTCATTCAATCTTCTCCAAATTTTGCACATAGAAACAACTAAGGTGAAGAATACAGAAACCAAAATAATAATAATAAAAAAACAAAATGGCGTCATATTTCTTTGCTTTTTAAGTTTCATCGCACACCTATTACCCCAATTTTGAACCACTTCCCGTCATTCAATCTTCTCCAAATTTTGCACATAGAAACAACTAAGGTGAAGAATACAGAAACCAAAATAATAATAATAAAAAAACAAAATGGCGTCATATTTCTTTGCTTTTTAAGTTTCATCGCACACCTATTACCCCAATTTTGAACCACTTCCCGTCATTCAATCTTCTCCAAATTTTGCACATAGAAACAACTAAGGTGAAGAATACAGAAACCAAAATAATAATAATAAAAAAACAAAATGGCGTCATATTTCTTTGCTTTTTAAGTTTCATCGCACACCTATTACCCCAATTTTGAACCACTTCCCGTCATTCAATCTTCCCCAAATTTTGCACATAGATACAACTAAGAAAAAAAAAAATTGTACATAAGACCAGTTTTCAAAAATGGATTTTTTATATTAATTATTTTAGATTAAACGATTGTTTGCTGAATTGATTACCATAATATTCCTCTTAAGGATTCGCTTTCAGTGGATACGTATTTGGATTAAAATAGTTTGTACGTATTCGACTGAACAATCAAACACATTAACGTTATGGAAGTGCTAATGCAGCTGCATCTTCCAAATACGCACGAACATGTCCGAACAAGTTTGTCGTTCAACTCGTTTTTATTTTTTATAAGTATTCTGACGATCATTTGTTGTTATTATAGTATTGTTACTGTCTTTAGCGTTGAGATAGTAACACGTACATACCCTTGTGCATATAATATTTAAACATTGCAGATTACAATTTAAAATGTTCATACTTTTTTTTAATTCCTTGAAAAGTGATTGAATAACATTCAGTAATGGCCTTTATTGACCCTCGTAGCAAACAATACATTCAATTCACTTGTTCACTTTCCACGTCGTTTCGCAATATGCGGTTTTGAGTATAAACCAATCCCTTAAATAAATTACCCTTATTCTTAATTATTCGAATATAGTAATCCGATCTAAAATATATATTTATCATTATAGTCGATGAGATAGTGTACAAAATTGTGTCTGACTAACATCAAGCTAAAATCTTGTGTACAAGTTATTCTTTTAGTGCCTTTTAAGAATATTTTTTAAGGTCGGCTAAATTCGTTTGTGGGATATAGCTTGCCTATAGGAATTTGAAAACAAAAACCGGCGGAGAGTAGCAATATCCCGTCCATTTTAGTAGAAAATGTGATTTTCATGATCCCGAGTACAAAATTAGTCAGTAGACCAAAAATCAAATTAACGTTAGTTTTTCACTTGACAGGTTAGCTATTCAANAAAAAAAAATTGTACATAAGACCAGTTTTCAAAAATGGATTTTTTATATTAATTATTTTAGATTAAACGATTGTTTGCTGAATTGATTACCATAATATTCCTCTTAAGGATTCGCTTTCAGTGGATACGTATTTGGATTAAAATAGTTTGTACGTTTGTTTTTACATTGCTGATTACAATCTAAAATGCTCAAACCTTTTTTTTTAATTCCTTAAAAAGTGATTGAATAACATTCAGCACTGGCCTTTATTGACCCTCGTAGCAAACAATACATTCAATTCACTTGTTCACTTTCCACGTCGTTTCGCAATATGCGGTTTTGAGTATAAACCAATCCCTTAAATAAATTACCCTTATTCTTAATTATTCGAATATAGTAATCCGATCTAAAATATATATTTATCATTATAGTCGATGAGATAGTGTACAAAATTGTGTCTGACTAACATCAAGCTAAAATCTTGTGTACAAGTTATTCTTTTAGTGCCTTTTAAGAATATTTTTTAAGGTCGGCTAAATTCGTTTGTGGGATATAGCTTGCCTATAGGAATTTGAAAACAAAAACCGGCGGAGAGTAGCAATATCCCGTCCATTTTAGTAGAAAATGTGATTTTCATGATCCCGAGTACAAAATTAGTCAGTAGACCAAAAATCAAATTAACGTTAGTTTTTCACTTGACAGGTTAGCTATTCAAATATGACAAGACCACTTTTAACCTGTTGTTTTTTTGTTTTTGTTTTTCAATGCCTATAGCCAAGCCTATACAGCTATAGCCAAGCTATCTCTCGCAAACAAACGTAGCAAACTATATATTCTTAAAAGGCTTTAAAATATTAACTTATGCACAAAATTCTAGCTTGATGTTCGTCAGACACTTTTTTCCAGGCTATCTCCTGGACCATTTGCATTTGCCCTAATAACTAACTTTTTCGCTTTATTTGTTTTCTTATCAACAGACTCTGGACTCCTTATAAATTTGTTCTGCAGCTCCTACTGACTTAATCTTTCTGATGTTGTTTTATCTATAAAACGAATTTTGTTACACTATCTATATTGATCCGTATTCACATTATTTTTTCCTTTTTTATGGCTTTGGATGAAATGGCTGAATGTCCGATGTATTTTATATCCCTTTTACAAAGAGCATTTAGATAGAGCCATCAATAACGTTTATTTGGGATTTTAGCTTTACCTTTACCTGATCATAATTTATTTGTTTTGAAATGTTTTTCTTCGTTTTTCTTTTCTTGTTATGATTTGAAAACCCCACTCGTTTATTGACAAAATATTGGTTTTTAGCTATGCGAGTCTTTCAAGAAACTACTTTAACATCAGCAGCCAGAAGCTAGACATTGGAAATTCCGTACGAATCAAGATTTCGAATGTAGAGAGAGCCCTTTGTACGTTGGGAGCCCTCTCTAGGATTTGATACTATAATATAAAAGTATTTTATTATGTTTGATTAAATAAAATATCTTTTGGGTTGAGGCCCCCCCTCCCTTGTACGTAGAAAGCCCTTTATCACGTCGTAATATGAAAAAGAAACTCTAAGAGGAATCTGACTTGACTTAGTTCCTGTTACTCCTATAGGAGCATAGGGCATCCAGGAGAATCCGCCACCCATCTCGATTCATAGCCAGGTTCCTGAGTTCACCCCAGGATTTTCCAATTTGTCCAGCCTCCTTTTCCACTGTTCTTCGCCATGTCCCTTTCGGCCTACNGTGTCGACACTTATAGATGAGAGTAGAAACTTAAATCTCAGACATAAATTTTTCGGTGTTCACACTACTGAGATTTCTGTCTGACATAAATGTCATGCAATAAATGTCAGGTGTAAACGCACCTTAAGGGAAAGATTGGTCAGAGCCCTCCTAGACGGTCAAGAGTTTTTTTCAAATTCTATCACTTATTTAAATCAAACTTTTCATCGCCGTGATTGGCTCAGGCGTCTAACGGGTTTAGTCATGCTCATGCTCAATTGATTGACGCAACCTTTTGAGCGAAATGATTGACAATCTAGAAACTAATTTACATTAAAACAAGGTAAACAAGTAGCTAGGTTCCTTCTGTTGTGAGTTTAAATATTTTTAACTAAATCTTGGTCTTATTGTCAGGTAAATTTAATCTTGGTCGGTATTAGTATATTGATTTATATTAAACATGAAAAAAGAACACTTCTATTTTTAGGGTCGTTAGTCATGGAAGGTGCTTTGAGGCAATTTTATTGTTGGACAGGAAAACTTTTAGGAGGTCAAGTCCGGAAGACAACAAAAAGAAATTTGAAGTAAAAAGGTTAACGAGACTTTCTTGGAAAAATATTTATGTAAAACTTAATATAAGACAAGAGGACGGTTAAAGACTTTCATATTTTTACCTTTTTTCCTCAAACATGTTTTAGCTTGTTTTTATTTTTACTGGTCTTATATTACTTTGCTTTGTAAGTTTCATCGCACACCTATTACCCCAATTTTGAACCA
>KZ652037.1:159313-172305 GCA_001010745.2 Gerris buenoi
CCCCCCCCTCCACCCTCCCTGGTTGTCCCCTGAGACCCCGGTCTTCAGTCCAAGGGGACATCTAGTCCCTTCCTGTCCCCGTCCCCCGTGTAATCGAGTTAATGCAACCAAATTGGATAACCGGTACTTCTCTCCCTGTTCCGAATATTTTGATGGGGGGGGGAGCTACCAATTAAATTATGCAAACTTCAATGAATCCCTTTTAAAAAACGAAACAAACAAAAAATCTCAACACAAAACAAAATTTCAATAACAATAAACATTTGTATAATATATTTGTTACTAATTATATTATTATCACTTAATAAAATAGTCTGCCAAATAGAGCAGTGTGCGAAATAGCCTGCGTTCTATAATCTACGTAAATGATGTTATACTTTTACAATCCATTGTTGTCTTATTTATTTTATCTACGACTTGCATTGTAAGTGGACTTTACATTGCTAATAACAGGGCGGAAAGTGTTACTTCCCTCTCTTGGGAGTAAAAAAACTATCATACCAACTTAAAAGGTAATTTTTAAGTATTATGTTGGTAGTGAAGTTTTTCCGCTGTTTATAGCTTTCAATTTTTCAGGAAGGTTACTTTAGGTTATCATACAAAGTCTTTAAATTAAAAACAAACTATAGAAAGTGTTTGTTGTAAAACGTGTATATTTAGTATAAAAATTGTTATTTTAATAAATCAAGTTACTAAATATTAGTTTAAGGTGTTTAAATTACGTGAATTTGTAGGTAAAACTTTTATACCTACAAACTTAGCTATTACCCATGGTGCACTAGTCATAGATAAAATTTAATACGCAACATGGATCGAAGTATTTCTGCTCTCGGGATTATCTCCCTCGGCTATGTCTCGGGAGCTAAAACTACAGTTATCTCCCTTGGCCTAAGGCCTCGGGAGCTAATGAAGCTTTACCTCGAGTAGGAAAACATACTTCTCTCCCTTGTTGCGTATATAACTATTTTCCCCTCCTTTTATTTTAAAATTGTTAAATTTGTTTTGATTTTTTACAACGGATAAAAGTATCAATTTAGAATAATTTTAAACGTGCAGATTGTCGATATTAATATGAGTCCATCCGCATATGTGCGCGTGTAGAAGTGAAAAAAAATGGATGTAGAAGGTTGAAACTTATATGGGATCAACAATGAGCTAATTATAACCTACCATTTAATATAATGGTGAAACCATCAAATTTAAACTGAAATCGGGGAAATATTTTATAGCCTCAGTCACCTTCGGTATGTATGGAAGTAAAATAGCCAAAACGCAGAGGGAATAAAAAAAACCAGCTTCAGCCTTATCCTCTAGGAGAAGAGTGGATAGTATTGCTTTTTCAAGATTATTCTGGTATTTCCGAGGCAAGATTTTATTACATACTCTTCTATTGGCAACTTTTTCATGCATTGACACATGCAAAGAGGAAAACTAAGGGAAAAGAAACATTTCCTCGCTTTTCTTTCTCTAAATGTCAGGATTTTCAAGAGCAGACTTGTAGACCCGTCGTAAATTTCATGCCTTTAGAATTTTATTCTACTTCTGTTTATTTCTTTGCCTTTTTCTCTTTTTACTTTCTCATAATATATTCATAGTAGGGATATATAAAGATTAAGTATTGCAATGGTGCAAACATCGATTTAATGATTTCAATGGATTTTTTGCACGTTTTGAGATCACCAGATTTCAAAATTTATCTGTCGTTTGTACAGACAGACGTGAGGAGTCTGAACTACTCGGCCGATTTCGACGAAATTTAGCATACAGGTTCAAAAAATAATACCCTCTAAATACTTAAAAACCCTTGAGAAGCAAAAATTCGTAGAAAAAAGTTCTGACTATTTTGATAAATAAATTCTAAAATACGAGCATAATAGCCCACTTATATACGAATACAATAATATGTGATGTAAAAACTGAGGTATGATGAACGCTAAATTGTTTTTAGGGTTTTGTTGGTAAAACCAAAAAAAAGAAACCCTTATAGTTTCGTTCATGTGTCTGTCTGTCTGTCTGTCACTCTGTACGGTTTCAATAACTTTTGAAGCAAAAGAGATAAAAGCGTGAAACTTACCAGTATTAAAGATCGTTTTGACGCGAACACAGGAAAAATATAGAGAACTCAAAATAATCAGCTGTTCAAATTCAAAATGGCGGATAATTCACATCGCGAGAAAAAAATATTTTTTTAAAATTTTGAGTGGGGTATCAAATGAAAGGTATTGAAGAGTAGATTACAAATATATATACCACTTAGGGTTAGTGTTTAATTTTCGGCGCCATTTTGTCAAAAAACATCGAAATTTTTCGTGTCCCCCCCCCCCAAAAAATCGTACTTCCGCTGTTACTAAAAATATAGAAAAATATGCAAAATGTGCGGTCTGCTGGGCCATAGAAAAAATAAGATTAGCAATTCGATCTGATGTACTGGAAATCCAAGATGGCGGATAATTCAGGTAACTCGAAAGAAAAATTCATTTTCGGCGCTATTTTGTTAAAAAACATTGAAATTTTTTTGTCCCCCCCCCCCTCATCACCCTTACTAATTTTGTTTCACAATACCAACGAAACCCTTTTCATTCACGCCTTACCAATTTATTTTGCCTTATTGTCAATTATGGTGCTCAAGTTTTTGAGTTTGGTCCGTTTCAAAATACAAAAAGGCATAAAAGATCAGAATGTTTCATTGTAGCCAATAAAATTTTTCTATTTTTCCAAGAAGTCACCATTTACTTGTTCGCGTTCTTTTTTATGTCAGTTTGTTTTTGTTCTCTAATACCGTTAAGGTTTTCTGCTTCGAGTCATGATCCCGTCAGTGTTGCCGACTGTTAAGTCGAATAATCATTTTTCGTACCGTTGCGCTGCATGCCAAGAATAAGAGCTTCGAAAGGTTATATGGCGGCTGCATAAATTTCCCAACCAAATCGTTTCAACAACTGATATGTTCGAGCTGTTGTGTTAGTCTACCGTTTTTCCATAAAAGAACGATCCCATTGAATATAAAGCAACGTCTTTTTTTAAATGCCAACCTAAGATATTTCAGTATTTGTTAATTGGGAGTCCTTCCTAAAAGTTGGGGGTGTTTAGAGATGATTTGACGTGGTTAGAGGTGGTAATAAGATGTGGTTAGAAGAGATTAGATGTGGTTAGAGATGGTTAGAGGTGGTTAGAGATGTTTAGAGGTAGTAGAGATGGTTTGAGGGGGTTAGGGATGGTTAGATGTCTTTAAAGGAGATTGAAGGTGGTTAGAGATGCGGTTAGAGGTGGTTAGAGGTGGTTAGATGTGGTTAAATGTGGTTAGAGGTGGTAAGAGATGGTTAGAGATGGTTAGAGATGGTTAGAGGTGGTTAGATGTGGTTAAATGTGGTTAGATGTGGTTAAATGTGGTTAGAGGTGGTTAGAGATGGTTAGAGGTGGTTAGAGATGGTTAGAGGTGGTTAGAGATGGTTAGAGGTGGTTAAAGAGGATATCTATAACCACCTTTAACTTTTAGGGAGAGCTGCTATTTACATTACTTATGTATCTAGCCTTTCCTTGCTTTTGAAAATCATTTAGAAATTACTCCTCTCATATTACAAAAAACGGTGGATATCCATCAATTAGTGCTGTTGGGCGAACACTATGATCTTCGTCATTAACATTTGTTTGACCTCCTCTAAACAAACGACACCACTATTAATCCATATCTTCCACTTTTAATACCAATTTTAATTTGACTTAAATAATTTGACTCATAAATCTTCAAAAGTTACTAGTAAGTTGCTGGAGCACTATTGTTTTTTGTTTTGCGGACATACAACGAATCACTGTACGAACTTCATAGACGACGGAATTATCTATCAAATCACTCATTATTAATTGTCACGAATCCGATATCAACTGAACGACCTACATCAGGCTATTTCATGTTAATTAAATTATGGCGCATGCGCGATCCCGATGCATAGCTATAGTCGGGGGTAATTTCAAAACGGACATTACATATAAAACACGCCTTGCACATAATATTTTGACTTGCTGCATTGTCTATATTTTTATTTACTGAGAATGTCTTTAAAGCAGGTATGCTTTCCACCATCAGTGTTCTCCACTTGATGTGGCACATTGCTATAATAGTCGGCTATGTCTAGACTCTGCATGTTGCTGTCACGAATATTTACAAACAAACTGATGACACTAAAATGTTGCTGTATAGAAGTAGAATACCATTACCTACCGTTTACATTGTAATCTTCCCTTCTGATAATATCTATGTCTTCTTTAAGTGTACGATTAAAAAGTTTTTCTTTTGAAATGCAATATAGTTTGATTATTAAAAAAATACGTGTGGTGTCGCGGGATACTCGGTAGGAACAAAGTTCCTTACGCTTTTCATTAGATATAAATTATAAAATCACAGTAATAACTACTTATGCATGGTGGAGTTAGAAGAGAGACAAAATTAAAAGTAACTAACTATTTGCACTAGCGGAGTTAAGGCAAAATTAAATGAAAAGCTTATTATTGTCTTTAAAAAGAGCGTCTTACAATAAATGATGTATTGTAAATTAAGAAAAAAAATTTTTTTGATGAGTTTATAGTTAAACCAGATGGTTGTAGAGGAGAAAAGAACCATCCCATCGGACTCCGTCGGCGTATTATTCCAATTAAAATATTATATAATCAAATATAAATTGTCAAAACTAAAAAACCTCTGCTTGTATCAGGTTGAAATTTTACATGCCTGTTTCAATTGTACTTTATGTGTATGAAGTATCATTAAAATCGTTATTGTCTTCGTCAAAGTGTTCGTCAAACATTCTTTAGTCAATTTTGAACGATTTCATTTTGAAAATTTTAATTTCGTTGTCCCTTTAGCCGCAACTGCAAAGGTTGTTGTGGGATCACATCGCAGCAGATCAGATGATGATGATAACATCACGATTTCAGAAAAACCACGAAACAACGCCTAGTGTATGGATATTGTCGTTGTTCGTGTTTATACCCTCACAGTTTTACCGGTGCGGTTAAAAATTCCAAAAAAAGAAGGTCGTTTGTGTCTACTTTTAGACAGTAGTGTTGTTAAGTATTAGTTATTGTTGAGAGCTCAAGATGAAAAGATTTGAAGAAGAATAAGATACGAAGCAAGAAGTTGTCTGGCTAAATGGTTGTCTTGTTATAAAGATAGTGTGCAACCTAAAGATTCAAACCCAGATAAAGAACCTTTAAAACCCTCAACAAACCCGGAGAGAAAATATTTGTTAGGTTCAGGAGAACGAGGGTGTTAGGGTCCTTGGTTAGGGGTAGCTGCAAACAGAACCCTAAACCCTTAACATCTCACTCTAACACTTTACAACGAACCCTAAAACCAGAACAAAATACCTAACAAACCCTCCTCGCTACTCTCTCCCTCTCCCTCCTTCATTTGTTCTCACCTCCTGTCTCTTTTCTTTGTCTGTCCATTGTATCTTTTCTGTTCAACTTTGTTACTTCTTGTCCCATTCTTTTTTTTTTTTCTTCCCAATCGAATCCAATAAAATTAATTAGAAAGTCATTTAATTTTTTGAGTGGATGTTTTAATTGATGTAAGAATATGTTTTATTTTAAAATATTATTTTGCTTCCGAGCTTACCGAACGTAACAGAAGCTATGTTATCTTTTTATGTCTCCAATTTAAAAAATTCCAAGACGGGAATCCGTTTCAGACACGAGGAAACATTTTTGGTTCCTTGTCTGTCGGTCTGTCGCTCAATTTTTGTGAACAGCAAATATCAAAAACTACACGTCCGACTTAATTAAAATTTGTATGGTAGATCATAATTAGCCCATTGTTTGTCCCATATAACTAAGTTTCAACTTTCTCCTCTCATTTGTTTCTCTTCCACATGCACACATACATACATTTATTTACATCTACAGTTTCAAAAGCACTTATCTGATTTTTATAAAACTTTTTTAGTTTATCAAACGTATCCCGCCATAAATTTTGATTACCAAATAAACTCTTAAGGGGGATAAACCTCCCTAAGCAACTACGAATAATAATAGAAACTTGGTTGTTACAGTTTAGTAGTTATTTACGCAACAAGGGAGTATGTACAAGGGAGTAACAAAGTATGTTTTCCGGCTCGAGGTTAAGTTTTCTCCTGAGGCAACGCCGAAGGAGAAAACTTCATTAGCTCCCGAGGCCGTAAGGCCGAGGGAGATAACTGTAGTATTAGCTCTCGAGGCTTGCCGAGAGAGATAATCCCGGGAGAAGAAATATTTCGATCCATGTTGCGTATTAAATTTTATCTACGACTAGTGCATCACGGGTAATATCTTTTAAGTTTGTAAATATAAAAGTTTAACCTACAAATTCACGCAATTTAAACACCTTAAACTGAAATTTAGTTACTTGATTTATTAAAATAACAATTCTTATACTAAATATATACGTTTTTAATTTAATTACGTTTAGTTTGTTTTTAATTTAAAGACTTTGTATGATAACCTAAAGTAACCTTCCCGAAAAAAAGTAAACAAAACAGNAATCAAAACAGCTAAAAATAACATAATACTTCAAATTTACCTAAAAAATACCTTTTAAGTTGGTATGACTGTTTTTTTTTACTCCCAAGGGAGGGAAGTGACACTTCCCTCCCGGTTATTAGCAATGTAAAATCTACTTACAGTGCAAGTCGTAGATAAATAAATAAACAGTCTAAAGAAGAACATCCGTAGACCTTCTTTAAATTGCTACTCCCTTCTGATTTGTATAAGGAGGGATAACACAATTTTGAAATGCACTACTGTACGTTCTGTGTAATGTCAAAGTAAAGATGATGTGAGCAAAAAATCAATTCACAACTATTTATTTAAAAATTAAATGCTGTAATTACTAGACTATGTGTTTGGTGTGGTTAAAGGGGGTTTGGACTCCTAGCTGATTAAACCTGTTCTTTAACCATATATAGAGCTCAGCTGATTATATATCTATAGTCTGATCCATTAATCAATGTTGTCACTAATTGATATCAGGTTAATTAGATTAATTAGTTTAATTGTTTAGGAGTAAGTTCTACGATAGTGTAGATAAGAATCAATAACATTTGGTACATGCGGAATTAGATATTGTGTATATTATCAATTATTGTGTTGAATCTTTTTACATCAAAAACTTAAAATTAATTCATTATAATTGAAGAGGTTTTTTTTTTGTACAATGTATAAGATTGAAGGAGATTGGTTCACTAATGAAAATAAATAATTCAAATTTGTTGATTATGTCAATTATAAAAATTTATTTACATATAAAAACTTATAATTACGTTCTAAAACGAGTCAAAATTACTGTTCACCTTATTTGATCACTGATGAAGCTGAGGCTCCCAGAGCGAAAGCTTTGACAATAAATAAGTAAACCACACACACCAGGACTTTTATTCCAAACAATCTCCTTCATTCTTATTAATTCATTATATTATTTACAAACAAACTGCACTAATCTCACATGTAGACAGAGTTAGTAAATAAATTTATATAGAAAATAAAATATTAACAAATCTAAATTCAACTACTGCAGCTCTACTAAATCCGCAGCACCAACTAAATATTAAATAATTAAAATTACAATTACCAATAACTACGGGAGACATTAAGAGAAAAATAGATAATTGTAATTTGAATTATTTAAAAATTTAATCTTTCCGTAGTATGAAAACTACCAAAAATTTAAACATTGAATTTCTAATAGATTGCACTAGGTAAAGGTACTAATTCAGTACTTTACAATTATAAGCGTTAATTCTCGGTCTAGTTCTGTTGCCGTGAATATTTGGCTCTCTAGATTTGTAGAATAAGATTGAAAGCTTGGATTCGGGGAATATGTATCGGTTACGACAGAGAAAAATCATTCTCCCGTATAGCTCAGATGGCAAGAGCACCTGTAACGGATTAATAGGAGGTCCCGTGGTTCGAGTCCCGGTGCTGGGGTCTATTTTTCTCTGTATGTCTCCCGTAGTTATTGATAATTGTAATTTTAATTATTTAAAAATTTAATCTTTCCGTAGTAAGAAAACTACCAAAAACTTAAACATTGAATAACTAAATCTTAAGTTTTTCTTGTGTTTGGAACCTAACTTTGTATTGCGATGAAACTTCACTTGATTACTTAACTGTAAAACTGGATTAGCAGCTTAAATATATATCGTGATGCCACTACAATGGACATAGGATATAATCGAGAAGGTCGTGGCTTCACCAACTATATTAGGTTTGTTCCAACCACACTTCAAACTAGTGTCAAACTGTACGACGCATGTGCATTAAGAAATAACGTTCAAGTGTGGTCCGATGCGCATGCGTCGGACAGTTTCAAACCAGTTTGAAGTGTGGTTGGAACAGACCTATTAATGTTGGCTGTATTTTTTTTTTTCCACATTTTTCAGGAGGAAACGGAAGTTATATGATTATTCTGAAGAACGGACATTTTTCAGGTCTCCGATTTAAAAAAAAAAATCCAAAACAGAAATCCCTTTCAGACATCTATGCATTTCTTTTTTTTGGTACCCGTGTCTGTCGCTTAACTTTAACGAGCCAACAATCATTAAAACTGATTGTCCGATTTTAATGAAATTTGGGTACTAGTAAATTCGACATTAGTAAGTTATAAAAACATAAAATTATTTATGTGCATGAATCATTTAAGAAGCCGGACGCGATAAGCTATGTGCCACACTAATTGGAGGACTATTTTAGATGTGTATATTTTTGTTAATTTATGAATAAATCTATAGTATTCGGCACTTCTTTAGATTGTTTAATCTCCTTACAAAATCATCAACAGAGGGGAGTAAAAATCAAGTAAAAAAGGTGTGAGGAATGTTCTTCTTTAGACTGTTACTCCCCTCATAAAACAGCAGTGTGATATTCGTTTGTCCCAAAGTACATTAGGCTAATCATCCTTTGTCTCAATAGTTATTTATTCAAAGTCATTTATATACTAAAAAAAAACATAGGGAGTAACAATGTAAAGAAGTACCTAGTATTTTAATTTAAGATATTGTTTAAAGTAGAACAGAATTTCTTTGCTTTCTTATGCTGGTTCTCTCTCATATGTTATATTCTCGCATAATTAGCTAAATTTCATATTTGATTTTGTTTTCCCTATTGTAAAGTCCCTTAAGACAATTAATTCCATGAATTTTTTTGCACCAATCTTGCAGCAGTAGCTCACTGAAAAAATCATTTAAGTTAAAAATATGCAAAACCATGTGATAGATCTAGGAGCGTAAAGGAGGTCATCATAAAGGAATAACACAAACAAAGTTTTAATTATCATGTAGTTTGTGCTTAGTTTGATATTTCTTGTTTGTTTTTAGGCACTGATGATGGCCTTTTGAAGGCTGAAACCTGCTTTGGCAATAAAAAATCTTTTTTCAATTTACGTGAAGAGACTGTTTGTGTTATTTTTTTTTTTTTTTTTTTTTTTTTTTTTTTTTTTTTTTTTTTTTTTNAAACGAATTATTAAAATATTTATTTAGGTTTTTATCATTGTATTTGTTTGGGAATGATTTTGCTCTTTGTTTATTGAGTAATTAAATTATAAATAAGACATTTTTTTAAAAAAAATTATTTTATTATTTTAAAAATTAAATTGGAATAAGAATTATTTGTCGTCTCTATTTTTTACGCAGTTATTACGCCTAAGGGACTCTAAGGGCAAAAGGACATCGAGGTTCAAACATTCAAAGGGTCAAATCAATAGTAGAATGCTGATAATATTTGATTCAGGGGAAAATTAGCAAATCATTGAAACTTTACCGACTTCACTCGATGTGTTTACTTTTATTTCTGTTGCTATTAAAACATTATGTTATAAAATATTTAGAATGTTAAAGGCTTAGTATTGGATAATAATCTAAACCGACGTGTTAATATTATAGTTATTATTTTAATAAATACTCGCACCTTCGAGGATATATATTTTTTAATTATAAAAATACATATACAGGGTGGGCGCACTTTGTTGAACACTTATAGCTCAGCTTCTGTACTAGATAGAGATATGGGGTGTGCGGGGTCTGAAAACATCATTCTTCTACATTAAATTTCATATCTATAACTTTAAAAACGATTGGGTGAAAGCCACGCAATGACTAATGACGCAATTAAGATGTGTTAAGCACAATGTTGCCTCAAGTCTGGGNTAGATAGAGATATGGGGTGTGCGGGGTCTGAAAACATCATTCTTCTACATTAAATTTCATATCTATAACTTTAAAAACGATTGGGTGAAAGCCACGCAATGACTAATGACGCAATTAAGATGTGTTAAGCACAATGTTGCCTCAAGTCTGGGCCATTCTCTTGCAAGTATTGAATTGTTTGCAAGGAGCGATAGGACAGGGTGACATCTAGCATAAACGTGTAATTTAGCATTTGATCTTTAATTTTAGGCAAAATTGTGCTTAACTCATCTTCAATGTTTGTTATAACACTCCTCCCACTTACCTGCAAAGAACCCCCCCCCCTTCCACCATATGGTAATTTATTCTATCAAAACTATAATACCAGAAAAGATCACTACCCGGACAACGACTTTTTTAAAGACCCCATTTCAAACCGTCATTGCATAGCTTTCACTCAAGAGTTTTAAAGTTATAGATATGAAATTTAAAGTAGAAGAATGTAGTTTTCAGACCCCGCAAACCTTATATCTCTATCTATTACAAAAGCTGAGCTATAAGTGTTAAAAAAAGTGCGGTTTTTTTCGCCCACCCTTTGTATTGTAAAATTATTTTTGGGGCCTATTTAACAAAATGCCCCAACGATTTGGGACGGAATTAAAATATGTCTCGGAAAGGCAGGGATGTTGATTATTTCATTTGAGTGATTATTATATTTAGCTGGGAATGGTTTAATTTCTGTTGGTTATAGTATAGAAATAGAGAAAAAGTGTATATTTCGAACTTATCGAGGGCCATATTAAGTATTAAGCATTGCTTAGTATCCTGCTGTGTCTCCAGTGTGTAACCTAAGCACAGAAACCCTCCAATCCTACTCCCGCCTTTTTTCCTTCTTGGCGCGCATTTTGTTTGTGTCTGTGACTGAGTTTGTGGCTCTACAGGACTTTCCCCCTCCCTTACTAAATCTAGTATTACGGGTCATACGCAGCAATTCCCTGGATTAATAGATTACTCTAATTTTATTTTCAACATTTTTATCAGAATAACAATGTAATCGCATTTTCATATTAGACATAATAATTTGATTATATAATACCTTGTGTTTATAAAAATTTGATTTTGGTAAGTTTTTTTTTTTTCGGAAGGTTTGGTTTTTGTAATACTAAAGGTCATATACCTGTGAGGCAAGGTGGCTGAGTGGGGTGGTTTGTGCAAAGAGGAAAGGCACCCCGGGAAGGGCACCCTGGGTAGGGCACCCTGGAAAGGGCAACGCCGGATCAATACGGTGCCCTCATGACGTCATAGCTAAACCTCACTCTACACACCACTACTACAGCACTCTACACACCACTACTAGTAACCAGCCCAGAGTAAAACCTCACTAGGCTACTCTAATTTTCCATACTTGGAAAATTCTCTCTCAAAATAATTTGCTCTTTATTACGATTTTCAAAATTCAATGATTAGCAGCTGAATATTGATGTCGATTGAGTTAAAACTGACTGAGCGTTGTACTATCCAATTATTTGTTATTGAGTATTCTAACAATTCTACACGATATGAAATAGACAGACACGAAACTAAAATTGTTCCCTGATGTATGAAACAGATTTCTGTCTTGGAATTTTTCAAATTGGAGACCAAAAATCCCTTGGGAGTGAAAAAACAATCATACCAACTTAAAAGGTATTTTTTAGGTAAATTTTAAGTATTATGTTGGTAGTAATGTTTTTTTAGCTGTTTTGTTTACTAATTTTTCGGGAAGGTTACTTTAGGTTACCACACAAAGTCTTTAAATTAAAAACAAACTAAACGTAATTAAATTAAAGCGTATATATTTAGTATAAAAATTGTTATTTTAATAAATCAAGTAACTAAATATCAGTTTAAGGTGTTTGAATTAGGTGAATTTGTAGGTAAAACTTTTATACCTACAAACTTAAAAGCTATTACTGGTGCACTAGTCGTAGATAAAATTTAATACACAACATAGATTGAAGTATTTCTGCTCTCGGGATTATCTCCCTCGGCAAGCATCGAGAGCTAATACTACAGTTATCTCCCGAGGCTTGCCGAGGACTTACCGAAATGAAGTTTTCTCCTTCGGCGGTGCCTCAGGAGAAAACTTAACCTCGAGCAGGAAAACATATTTCCCTCCCTTGTTGCGTAAATAACTATTTCGTTCTTCAGAACGATCACATAGCTTTCGTTACCTTCGGTAAGCTCAGAAGCAAAATGAATTTACTAAATTATTATAACAAAACTAATTTGACACAATTCAAGGAGCTCTGGTGGAGAAACGGCTAAATACCCCTCACCCCTCACTTCTCCCTTGAGCGCCACTGATATAAAATGAAATGAACAAAACAACGGGATTTGAAATAACGAACGATACACAGGAAATATCTTATGTTTGTTTTTTTATATGTCTTCTGCCTCCATATAATAAAAAAAAAGTCGAAGTAAAAGGTTGAGCTTGTATTTTCCTCTAAGGGACAGATGGAGGTTTAAGGGGCCCCCCGGAATCCAAGCCCCCCCCCCCCGGATTCTCTAGGGAGTCACAAATAAAGTAATTTTGAGAATTGCCCCCTCACCGCTTGCCTGACGTTACTACTGAGCAACACTCAAGCATTTTATAACACAGAAATATCTCGAAGTGGATGAAGCTAAAGGAAAAAGAAAATTCGCTTAGAGCTGCTTCCGACATCGTGGCCGGGAAACCGCTGGAAAATAACGAAAAATCACTAATTTTTTTCCTTCCTCTCCATTTCGTATTTTTTTTTTACTAAACGGCTTCAGGAAAAAGACGATTTTTAGTTAAAGTTATCTAAATATATATATATA
>KZ652037.1:187245-209061 GCA_001010745.2 Gerris buenoi
GTGTGTGTGTTAAATATTTATTTCTTTTTGCCGAAAGTAAATTTTTTTTTTTTGCTCTTATTTTTTTTGAAGTACGGGTTTTTCTTTCAATTCATTTTTCAAATAATGCTGCCTACCTTTGGTTGGCGAACTTTTCTGTCTTTATTTTATAATAGGTATATTGAGGAAATTTATGAAGTTCGAAGAAAAATTAGGCTTTAAAGACAATTTTTTTTTATTAATGTATAACTAGGCATCGCGTGGCTCTGTCATTGAAGCGAGCGTATTGCAATCATTAAATGAATATTAAAATTTGTTAATCATGATGAATGTCATAGTTGCAGGTAAGTGGAAGAGGAAAGTGTGGGGATAGAGTGGGGGTACTCGGTACAAAGCTTTACTTCCTAAACAAACCTATGGACTATAAGAATCAACCACCCCCAGTAGCTTAAAACAATTATTATAAAATGTATCACTTCATTCCTCAAATACTACTGCTTGTATCATGTTGAAAATTTTACATACTTGTTTCAATTGTTCTTTAGACGATGTACATGAATTTTTATTAAAATAGTTACGTTAGAACGTTAGATATCGGTAAAAAGGTTGTCTTCTCTATTTTAAACGTTAAGGTCCGCTTTAATAGTTTTAGCGATCTTTATTAATTCATAGCGGTGTCGCTGTTGGTTTTACTATAAAATGTTCGTCTCATCGAATAGGTGATGACAGAATTTTTTCCCGTTCTGAAATTCCAATTTTAAATTTCAAGGTCACGTTTACGCGAGCATTGCGCGCGAACTCTTAGACGGATCAAGCTGTCCAACGAACTCATCCTGAGCATTGGTAAAATGAACATGTGTACCAAATTTCATCAAAATCGGTCAACTTTTACTCAAGATATCGTCGTACGTTTCAGACACACAGACAGACAGACAGACACGGAGCATATTTCGTTGAATGTAGGAAGCTCGCTACGCTCGCTTCAATAATTTATATACGAGTATGTTTGTTTTGAAAAGAGCCGATTTTTTTTTTATTTATTTATGTTGTTCTTATAACTGGTTTTTTAGGGTTTCGTTGGTAAAACCAAAAAAAAAGAAACCCTTATAGTTTCGTTCTTGTGTCTGTCTGTCACTCTGTACGGTTCCAATAACTTTTGAACCAAAAGAGATAAAAGCGTGAAACTTACCAGTATTAAAGATCGTTTTGACGCGCACACAGGAAAAATATAGAGAACTCAAAATAATCAGCTGTTCAAATTCAAAATGGCGGATAATTCACATCGCGAGAAAAAAATATTTTTTTAAAATTTTGAGTGGGGTATCAAATGAAAGGTATTGAAGAGTAGATTACAAATATATATACCACTTAGGGTTAGTGTTTAGTTTTCGGCGCCATTTTGTCAAAAAACATCGAAATTTTTCATGTCCCCCACCCCTCCTCCCCCTTACTAATTTTGTTTCACAATACCAACGAAACCCTTTTTACGTGAGAATTCACGCCTTACCAATTTATTTATCTTCTACTTTTGTAAGTTTTAATTTTAATTAACATTTGTGGGGAATTTTCCTTGTTCCTGACTTTACGTTCTTAAAAATTGTGAAATCATCTGAAAACTTACATTAGTTCCCTGATTTTTAAGACCTGATTATTTAGTTGTGAAACTTTTTATTTTTTTTTGGATTTTTACCTCGCAATCCAATTACCTTTTTAGCTTAATATACATGTTTTACTTACGTGCTCCTCCCTTCCCATAGGGCTTTTATCACGCCTTGCCTCGGTAATGTAGTAATCCGCGAGTTCGTTTTTAGTGTTATTCGAAGTTAACAAAACATTGTTTCACATACGATAATCTAATTATCGCAATAATCGTTGCCTATTTTTTTCACTTTTTAAGCGTATTTGATAACACATTAAGAGAATGTATGCATGACTTCACTCTTTACGTCTTTACTTAAGTTAAATTTTCTTAGGATGGAACTACATTAAACACATTAAGTGTCCAAATTTCAATGCTGAAGCTTCATTTTCACCTAACTGTGTTTCACATGTTGATGCATTAGCGTTAAAACTAAAGTTTCAAATGATGAAATGATGGAAGTTAGTCGAGTGTAACTAAATAAGCTCTTATTAGAGAGTCGTGGAAATCTAAGAACTTGTCAGGGGTCACCAAACTTTTTTGCCAAATGACCACATTGACTCTTCCACTAAGCCCCAAGGGTCAAGACCTTGCTAGCTTATCATACCAACGTCCTGTAGTTTTGAATTACGCGCAATTTTTCGTATTAAAGCTAGTCGGCAAGTGAGATATCTATGGCGTTTATGGGACGGGAATAGACGCTGCGTTCGGTTATTTTATCGTAGGAAGATGTAGGAAAAAGTAATTTAAATCAAATTATAATCAATATTAACACTGGGAGACAGACAGAGAAAAATAGTATTACTATATTGTCTCCCAGTGTAAATAATGATTATAATTTGATTTAAATTAATTTAAACTTTCCGTAGTATGAAAACTACCAAAAACTTTAAAAAAAGGAAAAAATTACTTTCATATTACCCCACAGTACGTTGGCTTAGATTCAATATGTAAATTTTAGTATAAATACATACCATAATTTATAATATAATGTGTGTTTATATATCTTTACTAAATAATTATAAATAAACAAAATAAAAAACAGATTAATTTTTATTTAAATTAGGATCTATTACTTATGTAAAATAAGAAAAAGAAACCTCCTCCTAACGGTAGATATACCTACCCTGGAGTAGGCTCAAAGAAAAATGTATTCTATTGTATTTTATATTATTTAAATAAAGCCAAATTATAATTATTATTATTATTAAATACATACCATAATTTCATTTAAAATGTTCAATTTCATTAGTTAGTCATTGTGTTCCTTAATTGGTCAAAACATATGATTATTATTTTGTATGATTTACTATGATTGTACAATTTTCAATGTTATAAAGATAAACTGTAACTGGCAGGGTTGGTTCGCGGGCCGTAGAGACCAAGATTAAGAAATCGGTAGTCGTAATAGATTTTAAAACGATCAAGCTGACTTATATGCATTTTTTTAAAGTGGTAAAAAAGGGTGATGTTTAATATGATACATTTTCTAATTATAGTTCTCCTATATGATATCTTCTTCTTTTTCTTTTGTGTAGCTGTACCACCTCCCTCCAACAATTGCTATCTTATGTCCTGGAGCACCAACCTAGGACTAATCCAGGGATACCCTCTTCAGCCTGTCGTGTAGCCAACACATCGGCATCCTTTCATTCTCTTCACATGTCAAGCCATCGAATTCCCTGACCCTTTCTTAACCTCCCAATATTTTTTTTTTTTTCATTTGATGATACTCTCTAGCTCTCCGTTGTATCGTATCCTTCAAATTCCCTGCTCTATTGTGGATCACTATATTCTGCGCAGGATAGGTCTTCCGAAGGTTACGTAGGTTCACAATCAGCTGTGGTGTGTGTCCATGCTTCAGGGCCGCATTTATCACTACATAAGTGAGATTTAGCTTTAATACCCTTGATGTCAGTTTGCTTTTTAATAGTTTAAGTTTAGTATGGTATGTTTTTATCTGCTTGCACTTGCACTCTTTCTTGTATGCACTTTTTTAAACTGATATAACGCTGGTAATAGCGTGCCGAGGAACGAACAGCTGACTACTCCCTGGAACGTGTCTAGTTGATTCCCTTGGAACTCTTAAGTGCTTCTTTGGTTTACATCAGCATGTACTTTCACTCTCAAGTTCACTCTAAGTCCCACTCAGGTTGTTTTTCTTTTGATGCTTTCATGGTACATTGATGTTAGTCCTGTTTTCACGGGAACTACATCATCTGCATACGCACAGATCTGGGATGATTTATAGATAATTGTTCCATTTTGGTTAATAGGCTCTATTCCCTTGTTAATTAAATCGATATGTTCTAGGACCAGCTATTACTGCAGCTTTAATAGTTCCAGATGAGGCATTGAATATTTTGATACTTGATCAGCAATTGTCCATGAATAATCCGCTGTTATCGTCGCAACTGTCTGTATAACACTTGAAAACCTCATGTTTTCACACCTAATCCTTCTAATAGTACCCAATGAATCTTTCTTTATGGTTTTGTCAGCTTTACTCGATCGAAAAGGGGGATTGGGCCATAAGTATAATGCCTTTAAAAAAAAATAAGATCACGCGTCATAAATTACCATCTGGTACATTTTCTTTACACTCAATTATATCTGTGGATGCGGAGGGTTTCGGTTCCGTTTCGGATCCCCTTAAAGTAGGTTTTACTTCTATGTTTTTCGCTCCCCAATGTGCAGCTTCAGTATCGGAATGGAACGAGGGTATAGCCGAACCCCTAAGTTCGATTCCTCACCCTTCTTAGAAGGAAACCGGCAAAAAGTCTTTTATGGTAAAGCCCTGTGGGGTCATTAAAGGATTTCCTTTTATCAAAGGTTCTTTCCTATCATTACCAGGAAGATTCTCAAAGCCTTTTACACTTTTTTCTCTACGCGAAGAAATTACATTTTCGTTTCTCTTGCCTGTTTTTGATTTGATTTTTTTTTGTTTGTTTCTTTAGTATCTTCTTTTCTTGTTCTTCTTTCGTGTTTCTTTTTTTGGGATCAAAGTGCTTAAAGCAATGTCAGGTCCATAAACATAGTTTTCTCAAGTAAAGAGTCTTTGGAAGTATGTTAAAGAGTTCGTAACGTTTTGAACATTCGTCTTTTTACAGAATTTCAGATGTGATACTCCGTCTGGAATTATATATCAAAGGAAGTGAAATCCTTGCATGACCTTTACATCATAACCCACTCTTACCATTTTATGATAAAAACCATGATTATTTACAGTACTGTGCATCTTTCTCTTTTTAAGATATCTCCTATTTAAATTTTTTCGTTGAATAACTCGTGATTTAGATATTAATATTATAAAAATCTGTTTTTATGAAGCCCACCTGTCTAAAGGCACCGCACTATGTCAAATTTGTCTTCGTATCTTTTGCCAACCTTCTCTTCATTGCCTTCTAGCAACCTTATACTCTCTTAAATTGTTTAACATGTATTTTTTTAACACCATCTGATCTTATAAATTATTTTCTTTTTTTTTATGATATATCAGTTGTAGTCCAGGAGATAGCGTCAGGGCCGGTTCAAGGGGATTTTTTGGGACATGCGAGATCTAGATTTGGCGCCAATATGTGTATATCACTAAATTTTAAAACATAAACCTCACACACACTCATATATGCTTACATTTTAAGGAAAACTCAAAACGTTTTTGCACAAGTACACATTATAAATTCGAACAATAGAAATCGAACATTATAAATGTTCGATATCTCTTATTGTGACACGACAAATGTCAAACTTGTAGTCAAGTCCTGACGCTCATTGCCAGTTGATTTCTTTTTACAAATACAGTCATTTTTTTTTTTTTTTAAATTTAAGTATCTCATGCGTATAAAGTGAAGTTGCACATTAATAACTGATTGGTTAATGTGATAATCCAGCACACAAAATGCTTTACTGTCTTCAAGTTTAGTCATTACGCAGCACTGACCACAATTGACTTAACAAACAGCTGATACTTACCCACACCAATGTAAACAAAACTTTATGAGTTTTTCTTTCAAGTGGTACCAACTGATATGGTCTTAAAACATATTTATCCAGTAATATGTTCATTTGAAATCAGGAACATCATTTGTTATTATCCTGTACTTGTACTGTATTTTAATTATTGACACTAAAATTTAGAACATTTACAATAAAACATTTTAAAATACACTTTTCTGGTTTTTAGCTTGGCAAAGTCATTTTTAAATTGAATCAGTATCGATAGTGTTAAGAAGTTGGTTTTCAATCGCCAACGTTGCTAAACCACCTATAGTCCAGTCCAATTAGACAAAAAAAGGCTAAACTTCGGAAAAATTAGGGGAAAGCTTAATTTTGGCATAAACCTTAATATTGCGGTTCTAAACTAAATGTCAAAAGTCCCCATTCATCTGATTGCCGCTAAAAGAACTACGCAGGGTCAAATGTCATCAAAATCGTTTTTTGTGAATACATATCTCAGCAACGGCCACGTTTACAGAAAAAATACAAGTAATCGAAGGTTTTGTGTCGTTAGTGTAATTGTTTTGGAGATAACCTCAATTTAACTTCTTATTTATCATGCGAAAAGTGCACTTTTTTCAACACCACCTTAGGCCCAATTCACACACGAGTGGCGTGGCGCTGGTTTGTGCCACCTCTATATGCTAATTTATGGCCCAATGTACACTGTTATGGCGTGGTAGAGGGTGTCAAGTGGCGCCTCCACCAGGCTACTCCGACGCCGCTCGTGACTTCTCACACAATAAGATAGAACGACTCAGGAAGAATAGAGAAAGAAATTAATGGTTTGCAAGTGGCGCGCCACTTCGATAAGTCATGATCATGTGAGGTCGGAGTGGCGTGGCGGAGGCGCCACTTGAAACCCTCTACCACGCCATAACAGTGTACATTGGGCCATAAGTTAGCATATAGAGGTGGCACTAACCAGCGCCACGCCACTCGTGTGTGAATTGGGCCTAAGGTGGTGTTGAAAAAAGTGCACTTTTCATGATAAATAAGAAGTTAAATTGAGGTTATCTCCAAAACCATTACACTTACGACACAAAACCGTTGATTACTTATATTTTTTCTGTAAACGTGGCCGTTACTGAGATATGTATTCACAAAAAACGATTTTGATGACCTTTGACCCTGCGTAGTTCTTTTAGCGGCACTCAGATCAATGGGGACTTTTGACATTTAGTTTAGAACCGCAATATTAAGGTTTATGCCAAAATTCAGCTTTCCCCTAATTTTTCCGAAGTTTAGCCTTTTTTTGTCTAATTGGACTGGACTATAAGTGGTTTAGCAACGTTGGCGATTGAAAACCAACTTCTTAACACTGATTCGATTTAAAAAAGACTTTGCCAAGCTAAAAACAGAAAAGTGTGTTTTTAAATGTTTTATTGTAAATGTTGTAAATTTTATTGTCATTAATTAAAATACAGTACAAGTACAGGATAATAACAAATGATGTTCCTGATTTCAAATGAACATATTACTGGATAAATATGTTTTAAGACCATATCAGTTGGTACCACTTGAAAGAAAAACTCATAAAGTTTTGTTTACATTGGTGTGGGTAAGTATCAGCTGTTTGTTAAGTCAATTGTGGTCAGTGCTGCGTAATGACTAAACTTGAAGACAGTAAAGCATTTTGTGTGCTGGATTATCACATTAACCAATCAGTTATTAATGTGCAACTTCACTTTATACGCATGAGATACTTAAATTTAAAAAAAAAAAAAAAAAAAAAAAAACTTTGAAGAGCGGCCTTGTCCCGCCAATTATGGTGGACAATGTGATTTTCAAGATCCTAATCATAAAATTAGTTGGTTGACCGAAAATCAAGTTGATGACAGTTTGTCATTTAATAGTTTAGTTAGTCAAATATTAGTCCATTCCAAAGTGGTCACCTGTCAAGTGACAAACTAACATCAACTTGATTTTCGGTCTACTAACTAATAGTGTTCTCAGGATCTCGAAAAAACACTTGGTCCGCCATACTTGGTGGCACATGGTCGCTCTCTACTGATATTTTTTTTTTTTTCATATGCCTATTGCTAAGCTATGTCCCGCAGACGAACTTAGCCGACCACATATTTTTTAAAAGCACAAACACATACCTTGATGTTAGCCAGACACTTTTTTGTACTCTATCTCTTGGACTATTGCTAATAATAAATTTTAGGTTTGTTCCAACCTCCCTATTTGTACCGTCCTTTGTATCCTCCCGCTGATCGTTCGGGAATCGTTTATACAAAATATAAACTTTGGTGTGTTCTATTAAAAATGTGTTCATGCCTTATTTTAATTAAATTTTGTTTTATTAAGTTTCTTTGTTTATTTAAATATTTTATTAAAATACCATACTCATATTTACACCGTATGGTGTAAATGTTTCTCATAAAGGTGCCACTATTATCACTTACATTTTAAATTATCACAATTCCCCCCCCCCCCTCCCACAAATTTCAAACTTAAAACCTCTTATGAATAAGTAATGAATTGAATACAGGGAACTTGTACAGTTAGATTTAATTATGAGATGAATTGGCCTCGACTATCTTGCCTTTATTTTGTCATGGAAAATTGGGAATGCAAAGAGCGTCAAAGTGCGATGGGCAGAACCTTTGCGAACAGCCAGGTTTTAATTAATTAGCCCGCAAGATGTGGGCCGTGCCGCAGGGTGGTGTGCTCGAGGGCACTCGTTCGACTCCTCGTCTCTTTATACTGTTACAAAGCTTCACCCCCACTCCACCTCGACCTCACTAAACCTTCAACGAAACTTTAAATTAAACCAAAGCCTTTGCTTCCTTTTTTTCCATCAGAATAATTAAACGAGAAAACACTTTAGAATGTATAATTCAAATTACAATGTCTATCATGACTTTAACTTTCTATAAAGTATGACGCTCTTAAAACCTACGATTGCTCCTGGCCTACAGTTTTTTTTTTTTTGTTTTTTTTTTAATGTTTTTATGTTATATACATAGGTGAGTCATAAAAAAAATAGTGTAAGTATATAACATTTGTTGAGTGGTCGCCACAATGATACTTAAACTCTAACATAATTTCATTATCTTGACTACGTGAGATCTAGCTACCCTCAAAACAACTCTGAAAAACGTGAAAAAATATTATCTCTCGAAAATGGTTCCGAGGATTTTGATTAAAATATTCTAAAATGTTGTCCATTAAAATACGAACCTAACTATTTATGCTGTTTTCCCGGGAAAAATCTTGTTCCTGAGAAAATAGCTGTTAACGCGGACGGAGAGAGGCCTCGTTCGATTCCAAGCCGAGAAGAAGTTATTTTATGATATATTTGCATGAAATGTTCAATAATAATGAAATAATTCATAAATAATTTGTACCTACGAAAACACGAAAAGTAATAAACGGAAAATTATAAACTAGTTTAATATGATAAAGATTGTCTGAGTTTTTTCCGACCTAATTTTATTTTTGAATATTTTATATTTTTATAACAAAAAAATCCGAATAGAATTTCTTAGACTTATCGTTGTTTTGTTCGTTGTAAAAAAGTTCTAATATAGAGAAAATTAATTAAGATTAGACGATGATTTGATTAGTAGAATCAACTCGACGGTGGTATTTAGGGTGAATCCTTTATCAGCTATGCAAAATCACAAGATAAGGGTTTCGAGGTGATTAAGGCTTGGAACTGTGAGTAATCCAGTTTCATGTGATTACTTTTCCCAGAGCTTTGTTTTTTCCTGTCGCTCATGTTTTTATTGTGACCGCTTGTCAAGGGATTGTTGGGATTGCGTTAACAAGATTCAGTGTTGAGCCCCTCGGATTGGTTACGGTATCGTCCTATACATTGGGAAAATAAGGGTAAGGTAAGGCTGAGGATTAACTGGAATTTCACAGGGATTTGGGCACCCCCTTGCTTATCTAGGGGCGCGGAGGTTTCCTGTAAGGGTGCACAGAAAGCTACGAGTCAGTTGTGAGGTTTCACCAGCGATGCAGGAAGAAGAAAAGGCCAATCTTTGTATTCGAGGGGGGTTCAGAAAGAAATTAATATAAAATCCTACAGGATGAAGCTATGTCGTGTTCTATCATCTCTTAAGCTTGTGGGATTTCTTTGGCACGTGGTGTCGATGTCTTCAACTGCTTCACTCCTACCCGTGAGTCATACATCTGTCTTGATAAGCCACATCTTTTCATTGTGCTGATTTTATCTACAGGATGCGGCAGCATAACTTCTTTTTCTAAAACGCAATAAAACCCATTTTACGAATCAGACTTTGAAATTTTTCATTTATTTATTTTTTTTTTTTATAATATAGGTACAATATACAGGGTGGGCCAAAAAAAACCGCTCTTTTTTGAACACTTATAGCTCAGTTACAGTAGTAGATAGAGATATGGGGTTTTCGGGGTCTGAAAACCACATTCTTCTACTTTAAATTTCATATCTATAACTTTAAATACGATTAGGTGAAAGCAACGCAATGACGGTTTGAAATAGGGTCTTTTAAAAAGTTAATTATAGTTTTGATAGAATAAATTACCATATGATGGAAGGAGGGGGGGGGGGTTATATGTAGGTAAGTGGGAGAAGTCCTTCAGTGTTAAAACAAACATTCAAGATGGGTTAAGCACAATTTTGCCAGATATTAAAGTTCAAATGCTAAATTGCACGTTTTTGCAAGATGTTACCCCGTCCCATCTCCTTGCAATCAATTCAATACTAGCAAGAGAATTACCCAGACTTGTAGACAGGCAAAATTGTGCTTAACACATCTTGAATGTTTGTTTTAACACTGAGGGACTTCTCCCACTTACCTCCAATGAACCCCCCCCCCCCTTCCACCATATGGTAATTTATTCTATCAAAACTGTAACACCAGACAAGATCACTACCCGGAAAACGACTTTTTTAAAGACCCTATTTCAAACTGTCATTGCATGGCTTTTACCTAATTGTTTTTAAAGTAATAGATATGAAATTTAAAGTAGAAGAATGTAGTTCTCAAACCCCGAAAAAGTGCGGTTTTTTTGGCCCACCCTGTAGTTTTGTCCACCACGGTTTAGGAAATCAAATCAGGTAGATGACGCCCCCATTTTCCACACTTGGAGTAAGCCACTTTCTGACGTTTGTCATTACCCCTACTAACATAGCAACGGGTATGTTGCAATTTCTGCCCTGTTGTTGGTCTTCATGAGTTGTAGGGCCCTTGAAAGGTTGACATAGACGGAGGATTTCACGAAACAGTTCCTCTAAGAATTATGTCACGTTCCAAAAGTTCCTACTCAATCGTCAACATATAAGTATGGCATTAAAAGTCATCGTGAAGAATTCGCCTCACTAAATGATCGGAGAGTCCAAGGGCAGACGCATGTAACAATTGATTTCCGGCCCGGACATGCCTCATATTTATAGGTGTATAAAAGTTTTACGCTTTGGTCTAAATAGTAGATGTTGTTTATGGTGACAACTTGTACTTAAGTGGAGAAAGCTACACTTAATGTTGGAGACTTTGAAGTAGTCCACCGACTAATTAAGTCCGAGTGGAGAAATCTTTTAACATTGAACCTAAATTGTAGAAGTTTCTCATCGTGAAATTGTGCCAAATAGTCTTTTACTTGAGATACAAATAATGTCAGGAATTATGAAGCTATTCACCAACTAAGTAGAGCTAGATAATTTCGTAATGCTAACGATATAAGGAAATTTAAAAATACTCTGACAATTAGTGTGGCACATAGCTTCCTCGCGTTCAATTTAAAACTTGTTTTTGTCAAATTTATTTAATTTTTCACCTTTTTTAAAAACTGTCAAATTGGTTTCGATTTTTCACACTAATTTACGTATCAATTTAGCAAAATTTAAGTAACAGACGGTTGGAAATCTTCTGGGGGTCATCTAAAGGCTGCTTTCGACAAAACATCCAAATGTCATAAAAATCAGATGAGTCCTTTTGATGATATAGGTCTAAATAAATGTATGTCTGTGAGCATGTGGAAGAGAAACAAATAGACGCAGAATTTCGAAACTTATGTGGGACAAACAATGAGCTAATTATGATTTAACCATTCAAATTTCAATATAATAAGATGAGTAATTTTTAAGATTTGTTGGTTCGCATAAATTGAGCGACAGACAGACAGACACGGAACCAAAAATGTTCCCTGATGTCTGAAACAGATTTATGTCTTGGAATTTTTGTAATCGGAGACATACAAATTTTTCGTTCTTCAGATAGATCAAATAGCTTCCGTTATCTTCGGTAAGCTCGGAAGCCAAATTTCACCATACAACCTTTTACTCCGGTTAATTAACACATATGTTTATCTATGTGTTATTCTAGTAAGTTATTTTGTACCTGCGAAGAATTTATTTTTAAATTGATAGCATTATCTAATATATATTTCACATTAAGTTTTGCGCTAATGGAGTCCACAATCAAATAAATGCACAGGTCTCTTTACAAAAACTTTTAAGTATGTATACGTGAAATAATTACAGTTGAGGAGCGAACCTCCATTCCTTGCCATCAGCAACGTAGGGTGAGTTTCAGGGGAAAATGCAAGAGTAATAAGTATTATTTACTGTAATGAATAATGTGTAATGAATTTAATTGGGGATTCTTATTTTAAAACTTGACCCAGGTTTGACCTTAAAGTATAATTTACAGTCAAGATCAAGGCCATGGTTAAGTCCACCACCACTGTCTTTTTAAGTCACACTCTATATATGTAGTTGTATAAACCATATGAGAGGTTTAAGTCTTCTACGGGCTGTTGCGCCAATTTTTACTTTCTCATAAAAAGAGAAAGTATCGTGATGGCGAAAAATTCGATTTTTAGATTTTGATGGATTTACACGTTTTGAGGTCCCCTGAGTCCAAAATAGTGTATATTTTTTTAATTTTTAATTTTTTTTTTAAATGTCTGTTTTACGTCAGTCTGTGCAGACACCTGGAGCCTAAACTACTGGGCCGATTTTTACGAAGTTTGGCATTCATGTTCAGAAAAATCATACCCCGAGGCGAAATCGAGTATTTAATTTTTGCTCAAGATTTGGGGACACTACTACCAAAAATCTCTGAAAAAAATATAATTTCCCGAAAACAGTTACGACGATTTTGATTTAAAAANCAAATAGACGCAGAATTTCGAAACTTATGTGGGACAAACAATGAGCTAATTATGATTTAACCATTCAAATTTCAATATAATAAGATGAGTAATTTTTAAGATTTGTTGGTTCGCATAAATTGAGCGACAGACAGACAGACACGGAACCAAAAATGTTCCCTGAAGCAAAAAGTTTCTTGTCAGATGAAGTCGATGATTGTTCGAAATATCGTTGTTAAAGCAACAGCTATAGAACCTGGGGCCACTATTATAGTAAGGAACACACCTATATAAACCTGACATACTATATAACACTATATGAACCTATAAATAATTGCTAGATAAAAAGAACTTTTTGTATATACTACGTTTTTAAATTTTATGTCATGTACCATTATTTTGATACATGTCAAAATAAATTGTAATATGATTGTAAATCAAAATGATTGAAAATATGGGAGATGCCCAAAACAAATAAAATAACTTGCGGATTTTTTCCGAACTAACTTTCGATACAGCAAAGATGTATAAAAGTATTAAAATAATTCCTTGTCATCGTGTTCTGAGCTATGCTAAAAGTTTCAAATGTCTAGCTATTCGGGAAGTTAGTTAGAAATCGATTGCCAGATTTGTACCGGACAAACAAACAAACAAGAAATCAAGTTAATAAAAACCTAGTAAAATATTACTTTTGTTGTTTTTTTATGGGGACTGAATCATAGTTTTCAATCATTTGCTTGTAGGCTGTAAATCAGACCTGCAATACATGATTTTTGTGCGGGTTGTCATTTTCCAATTTCTTAATACAAGGCGGTGATAATAACTTAGTTAAATATTATTGTTGACTGTATTTTAAACTGTAATTTGCAGTGAAAATAACTAACTGAGCTAACTCTTAAGTTTAAATTTTAGTAAAACACAAACTTACAATAAAAATAACTAATTAAACTCTCTTTGTATTAGTAAAGGCAAAAGTTTAAGTTACAGTAGAAATTACTTAATTAGCTTCATCCTAAGTTTGAGGAAAGTTACAACGTTACAAAGAAATTACACAATTAGATCTTAATCTTAGTTCTGAGTAAAACTCTAAATTTCTCTAGAAATAACCTGACTTATTCAATGTTCAAATAAAAAGACAAAAAATTCTTGTTAACGTCATTTATTTTTCATAATTTTATTTACAATTATTATAATCTTCAATGATTTTTTTTTTTGTTACTTTTTCAAGATTTATTGTTACTACTTCCTTCTCTTTTATTTAATTTTAATTATAATAAAAATAATAATAATTTCGCTTTAATTTAATTTATGCATTTTTTAAAATAAAAAAAAAAAAATAATAAAAGGCAATAAGATGCTTTAAGTTTACTCAGCGATTTTTTTTATTTTCACAAAAATATATAATACGACATTTTATCCCCCTTTTGCATTTTTTAAAATTGCTATCTACACTATATAACTAGATTTCTTTAATTATACATTTTTATATTCTTTCTTGGTTTTATTATTATTCTTTCTTATCATTTCTTTCATTTCAAGAAAAATAAAATATTTCTTTAAACATTTTTTTTATCTAAATAAGGTTACAAAAAGATTTCATTCTATGTTTATTTCGTGTTTATTTTTGCTTTTTTTATTTCTCTTACATACTATATTATTCGTTTGAATTACATTATTTATTGCTCATCTTTTTGTTTTTTTTTAAATTATTTTTATTTATTCATTTTACATAAACGAAAATTGGATTATTTCTGTGAGTAAGAAATGAAAAAATGTTTAAAGTTCTGAAACCGATGCCGTAATAATATAATATAAAAGAATAAATATAATATTAATCAAATATTTACAGCTATATTTATTATTTTTTTTAGTTCAGTAGTTCCCTAACTTGTTTATTCATAAAGCGGCAAATGTAAAACTGCAAATGTAAATTGTTCAATTCAGTAGATAAAATAGTTTTTTACATTAAGTTTTGAAGATGGCGCCCGTCAGCCGCGATACATTCTTGAAGACGATTTCGAAAGTTTTCAACCGCTCTACGGCACATTGGGATGGGTATAGCCATAACTTCCTCCCTTATTCTTTCTTTGAGCTCTTCCAGGGTGTGTGGACGATGTTTAAAAACTTTTTCCTTTAGGTATCCCCAAAGAATAAAACCACATACACTCAAATCTGGTGAGCATGCAATAGCGAAAATTCTGTTTATTAACAGTTGCACAAATGTGGAAGTGGGCCTCGCCACTGGATGTATCGCGGCTGACGGCCGCCATCTTCATCACTTCATCTTAAAACTTAATGTAAAAAACTATTTTATCTACTGAATCGAACAATATAAACCTTATTTCTGTAAGTGAAATATTTTTTTTTTCTACATCTCTTTGAAACCGATACATATCTTTTGCCCCACCCTTTATTTAAAGATGATAACCTTAAAATATACCAGAGGAGGAATCTTAACAAGCAATCTACATCTTTATTTTAAATGTATCTTTACAAAGCAATAATTACTCTTTAACTAAGTTGGCATTTTTCAGGCCTGTTTTAGTTACACATTAGACACTATATATGAAGTTTTGCTACAATTTATAAAGTAAAACTATAAAGGGTGGGGTTTGTAAAAAAAAAAAATCTTCTCTTAAATATTTTAGTTTAGATTTTTAGATCGGATTTTGGATTAAGCGTTCTTTATCAGTGATATTAGCGTCAGAGATGTGTTACTATCACTGTTCACACATAATAATCACACTGCACTGTTCACGCATTCATACTGTTCATACATTCACTGCTGTCACTAGCACACATTACGTTCACACATCGTTTTTGATCCGATTCGTTTTTAAAATAGGTGTACACACCACAAAAAATAAAGGTGATCGAAATATTATTTTTCCACATATCGTAACGGTGATGTAGCGAGCGAAACCTTCTTTAATGTCCACGATTTTTTTACATTTCTTATTTACAAGTTATTCAAACTTTTTGCTGGTTTTTTATAGTATTAACCTTTGTTTCAAAACTTTTTGCCATTTTGTTAAAAAAAATGTGTGAGGCATTAGAAGTGAAACTTAAGTTCTAGAATGCAATGCACTCTTTCATTTTTTGACGAATTTATTATTTCAGGATTAAGAAATGGTTTATGGGAAATTTAATTGAAAAAAATAAAAATGTATATTGGTTCGCTAAGGCAACCACATTTATGCTAATAAAAATATGATGTTTTGATTTGCTGGTCTTTAAATAGATTTCGAATCGTAAAATTCGTTACACGATGTTACTTTATGAAAAAATTGACTCTACCGCCAAAGAAGTTTCACTTAAAAAAANCGTGCTTACAAGAAATCCGCTAGAAATACATATATATATATATACATATATATATAAAGTTTTATAAGACCTATTTTTTCGTGATCAGGGGCCTTTGAAACGTATTTGGCCACATTCCCGGGTCCAACTCCCGCCAAGAGGGTGGCTCCATTAGCGAATTTTTTCCAATGGAAATTCGCTAAAAATTGGAGAAGAGTAACATAACCTGATATTGTGATCGCCTCCTCGACCTGTTCATACGAGCGTTATGAATACGATCCCCTGTTCCGTTCACCTATTTTTTTTTTTGTGGAGCGATTTGAACCGATACGATCCGTCGTTTCTTCATTCTCACTGCGTTTTGAACTAGCGGATCGTTTTCAGAATCATTTCCAAAACGATGTATGAACGTAGCGACTGTTCATACATATTCACTGTTAGCAATTTTCATAATGTCATTTACTATACTTTCATAACGTAAAAATGAATTTATACTTTCATAGTGGTGGCGTTAGTGTGAATATAAAATGATTCCAAACCAAGATTTGTCCTGTTGAACAGTTGAAAGAGTCTTTTCCCGTCCTAAAATTTCAAACTTACCTCATTTGTTCACATGCAAAAGACTATTATAAATAGAAACCAATAATTTTGATGTACAATTTATAAATTTTATTCAAAGATATGGTGGGACACTAACCTAAAATATAAAAGATATGAAAGCTTCTATGTCTATGGAGTCCATCCTAAAGAAAAATACAAACTGTCTCTTCAAGTAAATTAAAAAACTTTAATGCCAATACAGGTTTCACCCTTTAAAAAGCCATCATCATCATCAGTGCCTGTTGTGGAAGAAACAATATTTATGAGAGTCGAGTCTACTTCATGTCGAAGATCGACGTGAGACTAAAGGTGCGTACAGACTGTTCTGACGTTACATGGGCCCACGTCATAATGCATGTGATATAAAAAAGTAACACAGGGTTTTGTGAGTCTATGTTCACTTTGTTCTGACGTGACGTGGGAACGCGAGATATGATGCTATCTGACGCCGCACGCCTTATGGCGCGTGGGAAGGATATCTAATGTTCCAGATATTTCTTCAGACGTGGGAAGGCACCAGAAGAGTCACGTGCTTTATTATTACGGTTTTAAATACCGTTTTTAGTGATTATTTTTAAAGATGTTTTTTTTTGGACGGTGATTTCTTTTTAAGACATGGTAATTGAATATGTTCGGGTGAATCCTCCTCCAAAAAACCGGGAATATCAAAATCAACATTCACGAAAGGAGGCTTGGGATGAAATAGGAGACGCACTTCATAAAAACAAATATATAAATAACAATGTCCATGTTTTATAGTTCTGTATAACAGCAACAGGGATTATTTAAAATTACCTACATTTTTTTAGATTACCCTATGGTAGAATTTAGTTTTTGTCACCACTTAAACCGCTCTTCATCTACTAGTTGAGACGTTAAATTTTGGAACTCCCCGAATCATATCGCTCCACATTGATAGGATGCATCCAGTCTCTAGAAGAGCAAATAGCTCATGTTAAAAACAGGGTGTACATTCATGATTGCAGGCTCAAAACCAATTGTCGGGAAGGGCAACAAGCTCGAGTCTGTTGTTTCATGTGTCTGACGTCAGAACAATGTGAACACCACCTCATGTCTGACGTGGTCCCACTGTATCTGACGTGATGTGGGAACACGTCACGTCAGAATAATCTGTATTTACCTTTACGTCATGTTAATTAAAATTGATGATTCAAAGTAGATTAATAACAAAATAAAACACTGCTAGTCGGCTCATCTATTTCTTTATTTTATTTAATTTGTTTAATATTTTATTAAAGTCATTGGGTCTTAGATTGAAGAAAACAGGTCTCTACATGATAATATCGACCGTGTACCTACAAAACCTCGTAACCCCAAAAACTAAATTTTTCAGGAGAAGCAAAAAACATTGTTTTTGTACATTTTAGTTAAATAATAAATATAAAGTATTACAATAATTTCTATAAAAACTAATTTACTTAGGCTTACTAGCTTTTGCACTTAGGTACATAATAATAATATTTATCAAAAAATGCGATAAAACAAAAATATCGATATTGAGGGTTACGAGGTATTGCAGGTACACAGTCGATATAATAATAGAGACTACACATCTATTTTGTTTAAAAAAAATAAAAAATAATAAATATAANAGTACTATTAATTACTAAATAATATTCAGTACTATTAATTACTAAATAATATTCAGTACTATTAATTACTAAATAATATTCAGTACTATTAATTACTAAATAATATTCAGTACTATTAATTACTAAATAATATTCAGTACTATTAATTACTAAATAATATTCAGTACTATTAATTACTAAATAATATTCAGTACTATTAATTACTAAATAATATTCAGTACTATTAATTACTAAATAATATTCAGTACTATTAATTACTAAATAATATTCAGTACTATTAATTACTAAATAATATTCAGTACTATTAATTACTAAATAATATTCAGTACTATTAATTACTAAATAATATTCAGTACTATTAATTACTAAATAATATTCAGTACTATTAATTACTAAATAATATTCAGTACTATTAATTACTAAATAATATTCAGTACTATTAATTACTAAATAATATTCAGTACTATTAATTACTAAATAATATTCAGTACTATTAATTACTAAATAATATTCAGTACTATTAATTACTAAATAATATTCAGTACTATTAATTACTAAATAATATTCAGTACTATTAATTACTAAATAATATTCAGTACTATTAATTACTAAATAATATTCAGTACTATTAATTACTAAATAATATTCAGTACTATTAATTACTAAATAATATTCAGTACTATTAATTACTAAATAATATTCAGTACTATTAATTACTAAATAATATTCAGTACTATTAATTACTAAATAATATTCAGTACTATTAATTACTAAATAATATTCAGTACTATTAATTACTAAATAATATTCAGTACTATTAATTACTAAATAATATTCAGTACTATTAATTACTAAATAATATTCAGTACTATTAATTACTAAATAATATTCAGTACTATTAATTACTAAATAATATTCAGTACTATTAATTACTAAATAATATTCAGTACTATTAATTACTAAATAATATTCAGTACTATTAATTACTAAATAATATTCAGTACTATTAATTACTAAATAATATTCAGTACTATTAATTACTAAATAATATTCAGTACTATTAATTACTAAATAATATTCAGTACTATTAATTACTAAATAATATTCAGTACTATTAATTACTAAATAATATTCAGTACTATTAATTACTAAATAATATTCAGTACTATTAATTACTAAATAATATTCAGTACTATTAATTACTAAATAATATTCAGTACTATTAATTACTAAATAATATTCAGTACTATTAATTACTAAATAATATTCAGTACTATTAATTACTAAATAATATTCAGTACTATTAATTACTAAATAATATTCAGTACTATTAATTACTAAATAATATTCAGTACTATTAATTACTAAATAATATTCAGTACTATTAATTACTAAATAATATTCAGCACTATTAATGAATTAATTAATATGCTTTTTAAATAATATAATTATGTGTATTGATTTATATCAAAACTTTATATTAAGTAGTCATCACCCAATACATAAGTGTATCGCGGGTTTAACATATTAAGTTTGCTTTATTCAATTAAATGTTGAATCAATAAATTGGAAATTCAATAAGTTGTTAATCAATACAATAATACGATAAAGTCCAGGTTTAAGTATAATCAAGTGTAATCCTGGCTTGATAAGTTCAGCTAACTTCAGTATAATATTAATCTGCAAGCATCGAGATGTAATCACGGCTTTGAGAAGATCTTTAGAAATGTTTAATCTTATTCTTCTAACTTATCCCGTTTTTAATCTTGTTAATCTTCATTACCTTTAATACAACAAACTGATTTACGTTGTTGTATATTTAGCAAAATGTTTAGTGGCCTAGTTTTTTTTCATTTTACTAAGGACTATAAAAATTCTTACCTTCTGTAGAGTAATTTACTGCGCTTTGTCTATTACCCAAGTTAATAATTTAGGATATTAATGAATTAATTATCAATTTACAAATTTAACTTTTTATTAACTCATCTTTACTTATGAACGACTTTTTTTTCTAGAAAATTTACTTTCTTAAACTTTGTCTTAGCGAGTATTTAACACTACATTTATTTATATTAGCACAACTATGTGTTATATTTTGTAATGCTGCAACATCCAGTTAATTAATTTAAGGAATTTAAACTACTGCATCACTACTCTTTATAAATTAATCTTTACTCTTTAGAGGACTTTGTATTTTATTTTTCTAGACAATTTACTTCTTAAATTTGGTCCTTACTAGCATTTAACAGTATTTATTTATTTATTTTATTTATTTATTTATTTAGCAGAAACTTCACGTAATGTTTTTTAATGTTGCATATCCAGTATAACTGATTTATAGATCTTTATTTAGAATACTTTGTTTTTATTCGCAAGCAGTCATTATGAGGTCCGGAGTTAGACACAGATCTGTAATTGAGCCTGTATAGTCAGGTGAAGCTGTAAATGTGACCATAACACTTGGCTGATGAACAAGATAACCTATACCTAGTTAACTAAACCTCTGTTTTTCAAAACCAAATATCAATTTTATGAAGATTTTATTATAATTTTTATGAAGTCAACTAATACAGATTATAGGTTGCCTTCAGGCTCATTTTTGTGGGTTTTTCCATTTTTTTATTTGTCTAGGGTGGTCTAGGATAAAGGTAAAACTTTTAATTTCCTCTTATACTATGAGACTTCAAAAAAACTAACTATTTTTCAACTGTAAGGAGTTAAAGAAAAACTTAGGGGTTAAGGAATTTTATGATGTTTTTAATTTTTTAATCAATTTCACTTGTCATTATCACCTATAGAGAAACATCTTTTTCAAATTTACATTATCTGCTTAACATAACCAGTATTTTTACTTAACCAATCAGTAACAAATGAAAGTACCCTCGTCTCAGAAATACGTAACCATAACGCATAAAACTACTGTTTTTTTTTTTCAACAAATATACCCTCTTCAAATTATTTTTACGTTGTAACGTAACCACTGTATTAACGTATTTCTGTAAGATAATTATCTACGTTTAAAAAAAACGAACAGAAACTCCTCTTTGCGACAAGACCATTATAAATTATATATGCCTTTAACCACAGACAATTTCTAACTTTAGAAATCTCTTGTTCGTTACAAAGTAGCGTCTTTATCTTTTACCATTCTTTTGGCAGATTTAACTGCAGATCTACCATATTTCTTTAAGTTTGGTTTTTATAACCAAATTTATTACAACCAAAAGAACCTAAAAGTTAACTAAATGATCTCTCGCATCGCCTAAGAACCCCTTCATGTGACGTAACACTTAGATCTACGGTTTTAATTATACTTCTTATAAAAATATCAACTCAGGATGTAAATAAAGAAAAAGAAATCAAATAAAGGCCTTGGATTTACTTTTTTTTTTCTTAAACAAAACAAAAAATATAATAAGTTTAAAAAATAAATTGTGAATAATATAAGAAATTTACATTCTCAGAAATTACAAAGAATACCTAGTTCGTTCAATTTTATTTACTTATCCTAAATACCTAATACAATCTAATCGTCTACAATTCTTTTATATTATACGATTTTTAATATAATTTTTTTTTCATTTCTTTTTTTTTTTT
>KZ652037.1:210276-228348 GCA_001010745.2 Gerris buenoi
TTTGTATAAAAAAAGATACAATCGTTGACTGATAAACACATATGAGTAACTTTTTTTTCTAAAATAAATTTATTTTCATATTTAGTAGTTGCTTTTTTTTAAATAATACCATGAAAATACTTTTTTTTAAATTATATTTTGTGAATTAAATTTAAATTTATTAGTATGGTAATGCTCTTAAAAGCCAGGCTGAAATATCTTGCAAAGATAACGTTTCATATTCATGTATGTATTTATTTGCAAATTTTGTATTCCGTGTTTAATATATTCAATATTTACACATATCCTAATTATAAATTCCATATGTGAAGATGGATTTTTAAATTTCAATTAAATTCTCATACCTTTCTCATAGTTTATAGATAAAATAAAAGTGGTTATTTTGATTTAATAAATTTTAAATTCATTTGAAAAAAAATGTTATTAAAAATTTGCTCAAATAATAAATTTTATTTACTTGGAGGAGAACGAAAATTCTACGCAACAAGATAAACCTCTGAACTCACACAAAACATCGTTATTTGGAGTAAGTAGCGATGTTTTTAATGAAGGAACAGAGTGGGGATACGCGCATGCCTTGTTCTCTCTTGATATACTGCGCATGATTCCCGCTCATTTAATGGCTAACTGTACACGGAGCTCAACGTAATATGCATCTCAAGGCACTTCTTTAGATTGTTACTCCCCCTTTATAAAAAACCAAAGGTGAGTAAAGATCGAAAGAAGGTGTAAGGGGTGTTACTCCCCTTTTCAAAACAGAAGTAGGATATTCCTTTGTCCCAAAGTACAATGGATTAAACATCCGTTTTTCTTAATAGTTATTTAGTGAAATTCATTTTCATTCTAAAACATCATAGGGGAGTAACAATCTAAAGAAGTACCCCTCTAATTTGCTTACATTATCTCTGTAACTATTTTAAAATTTAGAAATTTTAATGTTACACCGCACGTACCTAATATTTCTTTGTAAAAACTTTAATAAATAATTTAACAAACATTTTATAGTTCTCCTTTATTCAAAGACATATTGAGAGACGGCGCTAACATTGACATATTTAAAATTTTCTGACATTTTGAAATATTCATCGTCATAAAAAGTAATTTGTTGTTACACACATTATACAGTCTTATTTTTTAAATATTTTAGTGTAGTTTTCGACTCCTCTTTGCCTTATGATGATAATTAAATTGAAAACTGTAAAATAAATTACTAAGGTTGTTTTAATCTGAGTTTTTAAATGTAATCTCTTTTATTATTTATCCTGGCTGATAAAAACATTTTTTTAATTAATTTTTTTTTTTTTGTAAAAAGCAAGTTAAATTTATTATTTTTAAATTTTATTACCTAATAGATTTTTTATTTGTATTTTTTTCATTTATAATATACAAAGGTTGTGTGTTCTCAACAAATTCATTATTTCCATGGAATCATTAATTTATTTATTTATTTTTGTTTATAGGATTTCTTTGCTCATTTTATTTTGTATCCTTAATATTTATTTTTAAAAAAATAATCACAGTGATCACGATGATAAAATAAATAAAATTTGATTATTGGAATATTTTGTTTAACAATTATTAGATATGTAAAAAATAACATTTTATTATAAATTTGGAAAAAAAATAATGTTTGATATAATTTTCAACATTTATTTTTCTTTGAGACTCGAACAAAAGTTGTTTTTTTTAAACTAAATAAAACAATGAAGGTAACTTAAATTATGAAGTAAGATTGAGTAACTTAAAGTTTTAAATTAATACTTAGACTTGAAATTATATTTATAAGTTACATACTCTAATATAACAAAAGATACATCATATGTTTGAAATGTTTTCCAAGCTCAATAATTATTCTGAATGGCGACTATTAGTTTATTTAGAAAATCTTCCATAGCTATCAGATTTATATAAGAAACAAACTTGAGCTTTTCAAATTAAATTATTAACATAGTTTATGTATTTCTTAAATTTACTCACAATTATATTATAATCAATCGTTATTTGGTGAAAACTAACGTAATGTCATTCTAGTAAATGGTACCGTTCTAATCTAATGAGAGGAGACAAGTCGTGGGTCGGTGTAACGATGGAGAAGGCAACTGGAGATATGAAATTTGTTTTGTATTTTAGAATGATCCAAAATTAATTACATAACTTATAAACGATTGCTACTTTTTGGAAGCCTCTTACCAGATTAGATTCCCGACCTGAACGGGTTTCTATCTGCGTCGGATTGCTCCGGTTTTCTAAAAGGATTCGAAGGTTCGGCAGCAGGTTGCTGTCTTTGGTAAGTCGGTTCCGGTCGTTGAGGTGGTTGATACGCCTCTTGCCTGGATTGTTGTTGTTGGTAACTAGTGTTTTGTTGGTATCCAGGTTGCTGCTGCTGGTAACCAGGTTGCTGCTGCTGGTAACCAGGTTGCTGCTGTTGATAACCAGGTTGCTGCTGCTGATAACCAGGTTGCTGCTGCTGGTAACCAGGTTGCTGCTGTTGGTATCCTGGTTGCTGCTGTTGGTAACCCTGTTGCTGATAATTCTGCTGTTGGAAACCCTGGAGATTATAGTTGTCTGGCTGGGTCGTGTCGGTACCTAGACTGGTCTCTTCAACCTGTCCTTCGTATTCCTTGCCGTACTCGAGGTGGTTCTTGTATCCGTCGGCTACTGGTTTCTGGTCCTGCATGGTGTAAGTTTGATATTGCTTCTCGGGAGGATCGGCCATCAGAATGTTTGCTTCGTTCTCGAACGGTTTGAAATCGTAAATATTTCGCAGATAATAAAGAATGGGTACGTAAAGGAGATTGGAGAAGGCGATTCCGAAATTTAACGCTGTAAAACCGATGGCCTCTACTACACCTCCGGCGATAATAGGTCCTACGGCGTAAGCTAACGAGTAAGATATGTCTGCTATGGCGTAGATGCTACCGTAGACCGATACGTAGCGGACGTCGACCAAGTAGCCTAGTGTCGGAAGAAGCGCCGTGTCGATCAGAGCGATACCGAAACAGATGCCGCAAATAGGGATCATTAACATTTTGTAGGACGTCGAAAACGGTATGATAAAGCAGCACAAACCTTCGAGAGCCAGGCCGCCCGCTGCCATAAGCCACTGATACTGAGGATAAAGTCTGGCCATTTTTACAGTTAAAACGACTCCGAAAACATGAGGGAAAAATGCCGGTAACCAGATCATCCCTATCTGCCATTCTTCTTTTGTGATGTTGTCTTCCATCCATAGAGATATCGTGGGCTCTAAGAACGCGAGTGCGACGTTAGACATCATAAGAGCGCCGGCACAGCACGCTATGTAAGGATCGATAAACAATCTCCAGATAGGTGTCGAATGTACGGGAACCGATTCTTTTACTAGTCTTATACTTTCTTTAAAAGGTTTCATTACCAGAAGCAGCATGAAGCCGTCGGCTAGAGATATAAAGGCGAGAATCAAGAAAGGCACTTCTTTGCCTGCGAATTGATACAACGCTCCTCCGAAAGGTGGCGCGACTAAACACCCGAAACTGATGAACGCCAGAGCTATTCCCAGAGCTTTGGATCTTTCGGACTCTTCGGTGAACCGATCGGCTATCATGGCCAGACCCGAAGTGTCGGCGAAAGCTGAACCGACTCCTTGTAAACTTCTCGCGAAGAATAAGACACCGTAACTTCGACCGCAAGCGAATACCGCCGTCGAAAGGAACATGATGCAAAGGCCGATCATCATAGGGAGATCGTATCCTATCCTGTCGATAAGAGCGCCGGAGAAGGGGTTTATCATGAGCTGGACGATCGCTTTGGACGCGAAGAGGATCCCGGTGGCTTGATCCTGACCGTGATGATCTCTCGGACCCGTTATAGTGTCGTTGTAATAGTCCGGGTCGTCGCCCCAAGCCCCGACGTACCTGAGGTAGTCCGGGATAATAGGCACTATGACCATGTACAACATGTTGTCGAGGAGTAGAGCGATGGACACGATCACCAGGATGAGTTTCCTCTGAGCCTTGGGCTCCTGTAGCTTCGACCAGACTATTTCTTTCATCTCTCCTATCTCCAAGTTGACGATGGGAACTTTCACTCCTCCTACCGTGTCCCAACACGCTTTCATGGCGTCCAGTACGGCCGCCATCGCTATTTATATCCTCGACTTGACGAACTCAACGATAAGTTATTCCTAAAGTCCTGTACTATGAGTCCATATCGACCGAACCGTTTACTAGGGCCGCAGCAGTACTAATCTCTAACGAACGGAAACTTATCGAACGGCCTAGAACGGTGCTTAAAGTTATCGGTAAGGTTTCGAACTATGTTCATCGTCTGTGACGACGGTGGTGTCGGACGTGTCGCTCCTTGGCTTGGTCGGGGTCGGTGCGACACAAACTGTCTCGCCTCGTCCCTCAGACACTGTCGCCCATGATCACAAACCTTGAAAAGATACAAACAAAACCCCGAGATTAATCCTTCTGTAGTATCAACGCGACAAAAACAGTTTAATGTATCTTTTTTAACGTTTCTTTACATGAAAACAACAATCAGAAGAAAAAATTGACTTTTTCTTACACCCGATTTGTATCCGATCAAAGGTGTGAGATCATGTGTATGTGAGGGATTTTCATCCGGAATCGTTTTACTGGTAAACGCGCGAACTGAAATCAACGTTTCGTACTCTCCGATCCATACATTTTCACATCCTTACCTCCTCGTTAAAACAAAATGTTCGGAGCAAGTTAACATGTTATGAGCGAGGAATTCGGTAAAAATGGTATTTGGATGGACCGCGCGAAACCCGGACGAGAATCCATCACACACGCTGACAACCTCTACTGACAACAGACAACTTGACAATAAGCATTCATATAAAGAAACATTAAAATCAACAGTTAGACCGTATTTGAACATCCTTTATTTACTTACAACAAAAGCTTTCCTTTCAGCGATATTATTCGAAATCTTTAACAAATTCTAGATGATCAAATATTGTCTGACAATCATACTATATTAAACAAATAATTATCACATCATACATGATTTGAAGAAAGAAAAATAAATTTTACACAAAAATAATTAAATAGCACGACAATATACCTAAGTGTTTTAATATTTGCTCAGTTGTAACAGGACTTATTTTCTGATTACTAAATCAGTCCACCCTTCTTATAAAATATATATATATTTTTTGTTTTAAATATTCAGCTGCTAAGTATTTGCACGAACAAACTTTTTAAATTATTTACAAAATGCATCTCTCTCCACCCTCCAGTAACTTGCCTATTTTTTTTTTTCAAGTAAGCACTAAACAACCCCCCCTCCCCCAAAGCTGCCTTACCTGACCAATCCACAAATTTCTTTCTTACTTCTGAACCTCTTTATTATTTGGTTGTAAAAGGCCGGTCAATTGAAGGTGTCTTACTTTCTAACCCTTTCAGTATTTATTATTAATTTATAGAGCATAAAATATTAAATAAATGTATCTACATGTACAGCCAGGCAAACAAATGTTGTGCTATGAATTATTTTATAACTATTACTATAATACTTATAATAGTCGTATACCTTTTAGGAGGATTAATATAATTTCTTTCCAATTCTACTTGACCACGTTTCTGTTCAGTTCTTGCTCCTAGTGAAGGTTCACTATGAAGTCTGTTTATTTGCGTCAAAACTATTTTGATTGATATTTGTGTAATACTTGATGTGCTAGTCTTGCCTTAACACGTGAAAGCTTGTTTTTAATCAAACTTAATTAATTTAACTTCATTTAAAGTTCACGGTCAAATCGAATAATATAAACTTCAGCCCAATTATTGTTTTTCCTCTTGGAAATAGAGAAATATAATAAATAAATATTTCTTTTTTTAGCCCTGCAAAAAACCGCAGAAGGCATAATTCACTAAAAATTTGATATGAAGGAAGAAGTCGTGAGTTAAGCACGGCTTTACCCTGAGAACCATTGTTGATAATGAACTTTCCCCTCGTTGGAACGGAAGGGTGCAGCAGGGGAAGTTACACTCGGTCACGCCACCTAGCGTGACTTACCTCAACTAAGAAACTACCCCCTCCACACGGATGTTCGGTCACGGGCCCTTCCACTCGGGTTCTCCCCTCTACCTTAATGTTACACTAGACCGACCCATATTTCTTTTATTATACAAGTAAAGTATTATTTTTTCTTTATTCTGACAAAATTGTTGGTACTTTGAAAGTTTTTTTTTTTTTTTTTTTTTTTTTTTTTAAGGGTTTGTACTTATAATAATATTTAACTTGTATTACATTTTATATTCTTTATATTAATAGCTTAATAACCTGTACGACAAAAAATAATTCAAAATTACATTTATAGAAGAAGAAATCGATAAAGATTAGTAATATAAGGAACCACCTTCTAGAACTGAAAAATAACTCGAAACATTCAAGTACATAGTTCTATTTTTACCCGATATAGCGAGTTAAAAACTACGTTAATTGATTAAAAAAATAAAAAAATAAATAAAATGTAGTCCATTTAAATTCGAGTTTAACGATCTAAGCCGTTTTCCTGAGAAAAATCTAGTTAATAAGAAAATTGCTTTTAACTTTAACAGAGAGCGGCCGGGTTCAATCCTCCGCCGAGGAGAAGTTATTTTTATGATAACTTTTGATAAAGTTTTGTAATAATAAAAAGTACCTACAAAAACTAATAAACGGAAAAAACTTGACAATGTATTTATGAAAGCTTAATTCGGGACTAGATATCGTTATCGACAGAGAAAATTATTCTTCTGTATAGCTTAGTTGGCTAGAGCAGCGGTTCCCAAACTGTGGTACGCGTACCATTAGTGATACGCGGGATTGTGTCCAGTGGTACGCGCCGCATAAATATATGTGGTTGTTAGGAGTTAATTCATCCCTTATATACCTCAAAACCAAGAATAGCAGGTTATGGTTCAAATTCGTAGTGTTTCTGCCCATAGCTGCCTTAGAAACTCCAGAAGCCCCAACACGCTAGACATTGTTAGTTTAACCCATAACCCATTAACCCACCTGTATAGTATAGCCTATATTTAATACAATTTTTATAAATATTCTATGTTTTATTCGTGTTATTTTATGATCTAAGTTGATGTTTTTTTTTTTGTTTTTTTTTTTTGTAAAATACAATTTTTATTTAGTCCATATTAATTTATCATCCCTAAACACCTAAACTCTCTATCCAGGGGTTGAAGGTAAAAAAAAACAAAAAACAATGATACAGTACTTTAGTCTGGTACAACTTAAATTTAATAACTTATATTGCATTAAAAAAAAAATGATATGCCTGCCCTTTTTGTATTAAAGAATAGCCCTATGTTTTGTTTTTAAACCTAAAACTCAAAATGTTTCCAGGGGAAGGCCCCCGGACCCCCCTTTCAACTGTAAAAACGCCCTGGTTGTTCCTGTATAAAAACCATTGGTACATGAAAAAGTCAAGACATATTTAGTGGTACGCCACCAAAATAGTTTGGGAACCCCTGGGCTAGAGCGTCTTTACTGGAACTAAAGGAGGCCCGTGGTTCGAATCCCGGTGCTGAAGTCTATTTTTCTCCGTCTGTCTCCTGTTGTAAATAGTAATTATAATTTGTAATTTTAAAATTAAAACGTCAAGTAGTATGAATACTACTAAAAACTTAAAAAGTGAATATGTAATTATGAACTCGTACATAAGAAAGTTTGTCTGAGTTGTCCCGGAGCGATTTTTTAGAAGTAATCTTCTATAATGAAACTACATGCTAATCCTTACAGAATGGATAGTCAAAAAGTTTTTATTTTTAATGGAAAAAAACATTTTCTCTTTCTATTTCGTACTAGAACAAGTTAGATTGGATAAGATTAAAGAGAGGGTCGGGTAGTAAAGAGACGTGAGAGTGGAGGGGATGATAATGGTTCTACTTTTCACCGCCAGAGGGTGCTATTAGCTTCCCCTCGTAGTGTATTCTGACATGATGTACCAGCGGGGGAGATTGCCATCAAACACACACACTATTAGCTCAGGACATCACCTCCTCCCACTGACGTATAGAGTAGTCAGAATTGCAATTTACGGCAACTTTTAAACAAAATCTGTAGCTGGCAATTTCGTCTAAAAATTGTTTTTAATTTTTTTAACACTAGGGGGCTCTGTCCCCTACTCGCTTCGTTCGTCAACCCCCGTGCGGCTGCTGCCCAGTATATAGTATTATAATTAGAATTATTTTAACTATTTTAAGTCAATTTACTATGATTAGAATAATATATCTAAATTATTAAAAAAGGTTCTGTAAAGAAACGAGTTCAGTGAGAGTGCAATACTAGAACTTTGTGAAAGAGCGCGAAAGGAAAAAAGGGGGGAGGAAAGAAGGCGCTTGAAAGTGACATACTTAACTCTGGGTAGAAAGAGTGAGGGTGATTAGAGGGTTAAGGAAGAACTTAAAACTTGTATATAGGAATGTCGGAGAGACAAAGAAAGTAGATAGTAGTGGGTCTAGCCCCACCAGCTAGCCACTGTTCTACTCTACACTATCCCCACTCAACTTCACCTCATTCTTCTTATTCCATAACTAAGCACACACCTTGCAAAAAATATCGCTAAATCAGTCTTTCTCAGGAATTTTCTCGACAGTTCTTGTCAGTACTTTCTATAGCTAACGTGATATTTTACAGCATGTATGTATTTGTAAACATTAAAAAGAAACGTGAGATCAATTTTAATGCTCCACTTTAGAGTGCCTCGACGTGGCAGCGGCCGCTTTTCGGGGGTTGGCGAACGAAGCGAAGGGGCTGGACCCCCCCTAGTTATTATAAAAATATTTTTGCACCTAGAGGCAGTTTCAGAAATTAAATGACAAATTTCAAATCAAAGTGCCACATTTGCCCACTAGGATCGCTTACCACTTGCCTCGGGAATGACGTCACAGTTCCCTTGACATTCCGCTCAACACCGTCTTCTCCTCCTTACCGGCCTCTTCTCGGGAGGATTCTCCCAACTCTCTCTTACTCACAGTTTAATATATACACTCAGTGATCTTGTTTGTTTACAACCCCTCTTCTCGAGGGGTATATCCCAACTCTCTCTTACTCACAGTTTAATATATATATCACTCTCAGTGATCTTGTTTGTTTACAATCCCTCTTCTCGAGGGGTATATCCCAACTCTCTCTTCCACACAGTTTAGTGTACATCACTCTCACTGATCTTGTTTGTTTACAAAACTTTTTTAATAATATAGATAGATTACTTTCCAGCCTTACTCTAAGTTGAAAGCGCTGTTAATTTAGCTAATATATAAGAGGTAAGAGTCGAAAACCTATTGGAACCTAGTTGAATAGAAAAATTGGTAAAAAACATGCAAAGGTTCTGCCGTAAAATTGTACAAATTTGTGAGGGAGATGAGTGTGTATTATAGTGGATGATGTTCCTGCTGGAACCTAGTTGCAAACTCTAAATATTATTCTACAATCCATCCCTAGAGATGAGAAACACGATAACGCTCTATTAATTCATCCATATGCATTGCGACCGAGCTCACTGAATGTAAGAGACTCTATTATTTATTTATTCGGTGCTGATGATGAAATCTTGCGTTCAAAATTAGATTTTCCGTAAATAAAAGCTGTTGTGGATTTAAATTATTCTAATATACTTTACTTCAGCCTAGAATTTCAGAACATGTCTCAACCTTCTGGTGATCTAACTTAAATATGTGATTTTTTGGAGTTTGGGGATTCGGTTCCAGAAAAAGGGTATTAAAGTCTCTAAACCAAACTCTGATCTCCTTAATGTTTTGAGTATTTATACTATTTTTGATATTATCACTATAAAATTTATATAATGTTAACCTCAACCGGCAAAACAAATTTTTAAACACAATACTTGAGTGATTTATTACGATTTTTTAGTGTCATAGATAACGATTTTCGCTTCCGAGCTTACACTTACCGAAGGTAACGGAAGTGACGTGCGATAGTTTTGAAGATCGAAAATATTTTGTTTTGGATTTCAAAAATTCCAAGACGGAAATCTGTTTCAGACACAAGGGAACATTTTTAGGGTTTTGTAGATACTTCTCAAAACCCTTATGCCGAGGGTGATGTGTCCGTCCGTCCGTCGCTCTTTGGTTCATAGGGCCCGAACCGTTCAAGCGAAAGTGCTGAAATTTGGAACACTGGTGCAACTTTTTGACCCAACCAGAGGAAAAATATACAGAAGTCCATAATTAGATTTGCGCATGCGCAATTCAAAAAAATGTGGTAAACTCAAAAATTTACATTTTTTTAAATTTTTGAGTGGGGNATTCTAAAAACGTAAGTATTTTGTAAGGTAAATGTAAACAACATTCTAAATTGAGTTTTACAATTTAGTTTGTGGTATCCCTAATTTTATTCTCTTTATTTTATATCTAACTAGCCTTCACCCCGCGCAGAGAGCGGGGTGAAGGCTAGCTATTAGTAATTTAATTGTCGTGTAGGTAAAGAGAATGGCGTGGGGGAAGGTAGAAAAGTGGGAAGGGTGGGGATGCAAAGGTCTATACCGCTAGATAGTGACAGTACTCAATCTGGACTAAGATGTCATAGAACAAACATTAACCTTGATGCGTGAATGTAATTATCATGCCCTTTCCAATACGGTGCTGCACCAGTAAATATTTAATAACTTTGGTTCTACTCAATATTTTTCGATGAAACCAAGCCTACAAATTGCACAACATGTTTGCGCTCACCTCTGAAAAAAATTAATCGATTTCATTTAGCCAGTTTAGCGCCTATAAAGTCTGACTGAGGCGACAGACACACATAGGTTTTATACATTTCGGGATGTATAAAACCTAAAAGTATCCAAAAAATGTTCAATTCTGACCAATGTACAGACAAAACTTTAATTTTATATATATAGATAAAAATCAATTGGGAATTTACGAGTATAGATAGAAAGATATACTATGTATAATGCATCGAACTTATTTTGATATATTCTTTATGTAACTTATTTAAGCATTATAATTGTTTACTCCAAATATGGAATATAATATAATATAATTAATCGTAAAAAGTAGTGTTGTTACATTAACGGCGTTTGTATGAGATACATTTCATCCTGATAGATTACACCTTAAGGTCTTGAAGATTCATTTGTTATATTATGTACCTTGAAGGTTTATGTAGCTGTATTATGTCCTAATGTCCTCTAACTTTTTTGTAGGACCCATGCTGTAAAAAGTTTTAATTAATCTCGTAAAGTTAACGAGGACGTCACCTTAAGGACATTCAATATACAGACTGGAGCGAGTCCTAGTGGAGCCTGCGCAAAGCATTATACTGGTCCTTTAGTCTTTATTATCTTTAAGCAAGTTTTATAATGTAGGTATTATAAAGCGTGCTAAAGTACTAAGGATTGCTTGTAGTCTTATTGTAAATGATGATGTGAGGAAGAGGTGGAGGGGGAAATGAAGGATACAAAGATATCCTGTAAGGACCAAGGATACAAAGATATCCTGTAAGGACCAAGGATACAAAGATATCCCCTCTTCATGTAATGTCAAATAGAGTGGAAACTTTAATTTTTGTCTCTAAGTTATGTACCACACAAATAGAACGCGAAGGAGCTATGTGCCACACAAATTGGCAGTGTGTTTTAACATTATTGCTCTATTTTGTAATGTTATTTTGGATCTCTTGGTTTTTTCTTGCCCCATTATTTATATCTTATAATGCTACCTATTACTTTTTATTCGCGTTCTCTCTTCTACCTCTAATGAAAAAAATGCTGTTATCTGAAATACTATTATAGTAAAATAAATGAGAGATTTTATTTTATTTTTTTTTATGATTATATTTTGTATTTTCAAAATTTGTTCATTGTCTTATTTTGTCTATTGTGAGTACTTTTATTGGCTGCTTATGATGACAGGGAATTGAATAGTGGATCATTGTTTCAGCTAAAGAATGGTAAGCGAGGGAGAGCTTCATTGTGCCGTCGCGGGGGTATAGCTGCTAGGGACCCGTGTCTTTGTGCCACTGACACCAGAATAAACAACGAAATAAAAAGGTTGTTTCCACTGCGGCTCTTCTCCCGTGTCATCTATTATTCAAGTTGTTTGGTTTTAATGTTGTTTTTTTTTTTTGTAACCTCACTTTGTGATGAGTCGAAGTCGTTTTAAAATGTTGTTTATTTTTGCTTCCGAGTTTGACGAAGGTAACGAAAGGTTTGTCATCATTCTAAAAACGTAAGTATTTTGTAAGGTAAATGTAAACAACATTCTAAATTGAGTTTTACAATTTAGTTTGTGGTATCCCTAATTTTATTCTCTTTATTTTATATCTAACTAGCCTTCNGTAAGGACCAAGGATACAAAGATATCCTGTAAGGACCAAGGATACAAAGATATCCTGTAAGGACCAAGGATACAAAGATATCCTGTATGGACCAAGGATACAAAGATATCCTGTAAGGAACAAGGACACGTTTTGCTTTCCTCTTCATGTAATGTCAAATAGAGTGGAAACTTTACTGCTTGTGTTTCCTCCAGCTCTAGTCAGCCAAACAAAACGTGGGGGGGCCCTAGCTGCATGGGGGGCCCTAGCTGTATGGGGGGGGCCTTACTGTATCCTTGCCGTTGATAGGGCTCCTTATCACCCTTCTATTTATATATTTTCTCTTTGTACTTCTCTCTTCTCGAGTAACGCATTCATGAAATTATTCCGATACTTTTATATCTTCAAATCAGTATTTTATTTTAACTAATGAAGACATTAATTTATTAGCTAATTATTCTATAAGCGTGATAAGAGACGGAGAAATATTTATTGCTTTATTTCTAATTTATCAGTGGTTTAAACTTTGGGACATTTGTCGATAACTTAACTTTAAAATTGTAATCCGTATTTTGAAATAGAAATGGTCATTGTTTAAATTGTACAATTTCTTTATTTACTCCAAGCGTGTCAATACTTATACTATACTACTACTATATACTTATTATTATGAATGGTTTAAAGGCAGAGTGGTATAAGTCAACATCCAAAATCTACACACGCATATATTATGTATACACGATCACACTTATATATCATATAAATATAATTAAAATTAAACTTATACATATATTCATTTTTACGATTTTGGTAGTATTTATACTACAGAAACTACTGTCTGTTTNTATATATACATCAGTAATCAGATATATACAACATACATGTATAATTATGTATACATATATATATCTAAACATACAAGTTTTAAATATTGACAAACCATTCTACCCAGGAGATAGAGTGAAAAAATTGACTGACAAACATCAAGCTAGAATTTTATGCTTAAGTTAATCTTTTAGCACCTTTAAAAGAACATGTGGTCGGCTAATTTCGTCTGTGAGGGCCTGGCCATTCTAGGCATTTGAAAAAAATGTGGCTATCTGTTTTATGCCTCATTTAAAAATTAACGTAGTGTTAAGAAAAATGTTAAAAAAAAACAGGTCAAGTGTATGCCAGCCAGCACACAGCGAGGGTCCGTAGTCAACATGGCATTGTTACAAGTAGTAACAATGCCATGCATGCCCCTATTGATGGTGTAAAAAGCTTACTTTGAACTATCCTATCTGATATTCTCAAAAGACATAAGCAAATTTCTGATGAAGTATTTTTTTGCCACTGAACAGGAAAACAACCATATGATACACCGAAAAGACCATAATTATAAAAAAAACGTATTTTGTCAATAAAAAATAAAATAAAATTTTGTTTTTTCGAAATTTCCAAAAAGTGGTATCTTTACTTTTGGTCGAAGAATGTTCAGGTTGCTACATTTTTAACATGTGAGGGTAGGTACAAGACATATACGTGCCAAATTTCAAAGTCATCGGACGAAAGGTGTAGCCACGAAAGCAGGCGACGGCCGGACGGACAGACACGACAGACAGACACACGCGAAAATATAAGAGTCCTTGGCTTTTGCCTACGGACCCTAAAAAGCAAAGTAGGATTGAAGTAAGTTTATGATAAGTTTAGTTTAAGAAGGTGCAGACTTGGTTAAAATGTGGGAAATCACTACTTTGATAGGCTGACTTTTTGGGATGTGTTCTGCAACTTCCTTTTTTCACGGTTAGGTTTTGCTTAGGATTTATGTTATCTCTACGAAGACAAATATAAATACGCTCAACAGGTGTTTTCATTGATATAAAATGCATTACAAATTCCCACGTTTAATGTTTTCCCATTAGAAACGTTTAGTTTTTATATCTTTGAGAACTAAAATGACTTAAATGTTATTTTATAATGTGATTTAAATGGATTCAACCATTTACATCGTTATGTTATAATATATAGAATATAAATATTTTATTCTCGCATTATGCGACAATTTAACTATAAATAAGGATTTATGAATTGTAAATGATCTTGTTTTGGGGTTTTTCCGAGACATTTAGAATATCAAACATAGCTGAAAAAAATTTTTTAATTTCGAATTAGCAAACCAGAACAAAGCAGCATAATAGTTTATGTAAATAACCATATTTTACGTATTAATATAGGTAGGGTTTTAAGTAAACAATAATAATAATGTTATTCTACGTAGTCATCAGGGAGTGCCGTGACATCTAGTGTCAATATATCGAAAGATTTTGATCCTTGACATTAGATGTCATTTCATTGTAGTGCCATGACATCTACTGTTCAAACGACGACACTATATGACACTAATGCCGTGAGATTAGTGTCACCGGGTGAACGAGGCTTAACGAGGGTAAAAACACACTCGGTCAAATATCTCCTACATCATAAACACGTCGTTTTAGTTGACACCACAAACAGTATAATTGCAGCCGAAATCTAATGTTGGTATTTGATGCGTTGAATATACTTGTAAAATATTTTATCTCCGATTGATACGTAATATAAACATTGTATCTCTGTTTAGATTCGTAGAAAGCGATTCTTTACACACCTGTATTAATTGCGCGTGCGTGTCTCATGTCTCATAGTTTTGAACAATTTCTCTTTTTTCCTCTCTAGTGACGAAAAGAAGAAGAATTCCTCTTTTTTTCTACTCTATTGACGAAAAGAAGAAGAACTCTTCAACTTTACATACGATTAGTGAGTTTATGTACATTTAACATAACTAATTTGATGTTTATTTAATAAAAGTAACTGTTTGTATCGATTTTTTTTGTGAAAATCAATGAGTGATTTAAGTGATTATGACGAATACGAGGAGAATAGTACGCCTTCCGAAATAATTAATTCGGCACAAAATACAACTAACTAATTGATGTCATCTTTATCAAAAGAGAAATACGAGCTTACATACAGGAAGTTTATTATTAAAAATCTAACAATCGTAGATAAAAAAAAAGTACGGTACGCAACTCGTGCGAAAACGGCATTTTGCATTGCTCGTGTGGTTTTACTACCCTCGCTACACAGTTTACACCCGAGCGATAGGTGTGTAAACTCCACACTCGCATGCAAAATGCTTTCCACACTCGACGCGAAATGTTCTATAATAGACCTTCTGTTTTCTTTTGACATGTTAGTCTTTTACCTTATTTTCAGAATAGAGAAAATATTTTGTTTTGTAAGGATACGGAATTTTATTTAGTTTTTCTAAGGTGCATTCTAGCATGTTGTGCAAATGTATTTCTCTTGTTTGGTGATGTCGGGTTTACTCTCAGACTGAGGAACCCTTGTGCGTGGCTCAGCCATGAATTTTTTAAAACCCAGGAGACTTCAGGTCCCGTAGAATGGATCGGGGCTTGATGCCGTCGTCTATACCGCCCCCCAGCCGCCCCCCGGCGGCCCCCCAATGGCAAAACACTCATGAATATTTGAGTGCAATCCCAGAGTAGGGTCGGGAACCCTTCCCTGTCTCCCACTCTGATAACTCTTTTCTTCAATCTAGATCCATATAATGATCCTATACCGCTTTTCTTCTTTTCATTGTGGATTTATGGTACTTATTCCGTGTGTCAACACTATTTTATATAAAAATAATATATAATGCCAGAAGACATCAAATCTCCTTCGATTTATATCTGTTACACACGTCACTGATGATATTGACGGTTGTATATACTATTCGTATTTTATTATTTCTATTGAAACGATCCTGTTTCGATCCAGATTGATTCAAAATATTCTACAGAAACTTCAAAGAATAAATATTATTTATAAAATATATATATATAATTTAGGAAACTATATGATCGTTTTGAAGAACGAAAAAAATATTTAGGTCTCCGGTTAAAAAAATTCCAAGACAGAAATCCTTTTTAGATATCAGGGAACATCTTTCGTTCCGTGTCTATCTGACGGTCTGTCTGTCTGTCTGTCTGTCTGTCAGTCTGTCACTCAATTTTTACGAACCAACATATCTTAAAAACTTCTCGTCCGATTTTTTTAAAATGTGGATAGGACATACTTAGCTCATTGTTGGTCCCATTAAAATTTCAACCTTCTGCACCTATTAATTTTTCTTCCTCATGCGTAAACTATAGATTCAAATTTACATATCTGATTTTTTATGAAATTTAGCCCGCAGATAGCCCCAGATTAATTTCAAACGTCTGCGTCTGTGCGCTTTAATTTTTTGCTAAATGAATACTTTAGTACATGTAAAATATAAAAAAAAATCACTGATTTAAAACATAAAACATATTTGACTAGCCGTTATGCCCGTGATAACGGGCAGAATAAAATATGATTTTTAAATATTAACATTTAAATAGATATTATACTGTTTAAATAGAAAGTTTAAGGCCGAAAGTTTCAATCTGGTTTGGTAGCTCATTTGTAGCATTCCCGCTTCATACGCTGGAGGTCACTGGTTCAATCCCAGCTTATGGCATATCAATTTTTAACGTTATAAATCATTTAGAGGTGAGTCGTTGCCCGTCGCCCGTCGCCGTCGGGACTCTACTCGATTATATAAAGGATAATAAGAGATTTTAAAAGCACAAATTCAATTAAATTTTACGAAATAAAATGCGATGAAGCTATGCGCCACACTAATTGGCAGAGTATTTTGTTTTAATACATTTGTTTTCATTACTTGCCTATTACTGCACATATGTAAATTTAAAATTAGTTAATGGAAAAATAGTTTGAACTCCAATCTATCCGGCATTGGTGTTTTGAATGAATCTCTCTGTACGGAGCGGATATTGGTTGGCTAAGTGAGTGTTCCCTCTCCACCCTGTCACTTGACATCTGTCACTGTGTGGAGTGATGTCACAGCTGAAGGGCAGGACAAAGTACCGAAGTGCTTACGAAGTACCCTCTCCAGCCTGCCCCCCCCCCTCGTATCAATATGAGAACCGAACTAAACAATGCACAAGCCTCTACTAGGCAGGACACGATGACGCGTCTTCTAATTGTTATCTGGTTCCGTCGATATTAGATCAGCTGATAGAGCAGGTATCCAAACGTTCTTTTAATACCCGCGTCCATTCTCCGTCTTCCTCACGGTGAGAATAGTTTACAAAATAACCCTACACCAGAACAAATCAATAACTAATCACTTATAAAAATACCGCCGTTAGAAAATATTCATCATGTAAAATAACTCGCAGTGCAGCGCATAAGGAACTCCCGGTGACCAGAACCCCCTCCCTCTCAGACCTAATCTACCTGAAAAGAGCTTTAATATTATCTGCAAATACCATATTAGCATAAACCTTTTTTTAACACCCTTATTTTCGCCATATTTGTTTTGAAAATGCCGGCAAAAAATTAAAATTTGAAAAATATTTAAATACTTCCTACTTTTCAATACGTCGCGTCAGAGAGGTTACGTAAAGGTGACAAAGGTTGCTGTGACGTCATGCGCCCTGAACTATTGTTCGTCAGGTTATCCTGCTTCTGACTCATAATATACCATTGTTTACTAGTGTTCAGTATGCATTTCATAGTGTTTTCCTCTTTTTATTCTATTATAAGCTTTTTTAACCTTATCATATATTAGTATCATTATTAATAAGTCAACAAAAGTACATATATTATAGATGATAAAACAAATAATTCTCCAAATAACTCAAATAAGATGTAAAATAACTTACTTACGGATGTGCTATTTTTACTCTATTAAAAGCTTTTTTAACT
>KZ652037.1:228955-241418 GCA_001010745.2 Gerris buenoi
CATTTTTTTCTGAAGTTGCATTCAACATGGGGGACCAATAGAATCGTTTCCCTCAAAATTTTCCCGACTTTTGATTGTGCCAACTCTAATCTTATAGACTGTAATAAATAGAAAACAATGAGCTGAGTAATTATGAACTCGTATAAGAGAAAGTTTGTCTGAGTTGGTTTGGACCGTTTTTTTTTTTTTTATTTAAACTGTGTGTTTTAAAGACCCAATGATTTGTTTATTTTATTTCTGTTTGTAAACATATTAATTTCTACAAAAAGAAAACAGTAAGGTTTAATATTTAATATCAAAATCAGGGTTGGTAGAAGTGGTATTACATTACAGGAAGGGTTCTCTACCCCCTCTTCACAGGTTAACCTGTCTGGTAGCGCGGGAAAACGAAACCGAGACCACGTGGTGTGTTTCCCAGGACCTCTGTAACTCACAGAGTCACCCTCTAACCTCTTTAGGGACGATGGACTTGAATGTTTTCAAAGCCTCAAGTCTCCCCTTCATCAAAACTCCAAAGCAAAGATACTGTAACAACATCAATATATAAACAACCGATATCAAAATATTTTTTGAGAATTATAAAGGTTCTGCTCTCCCCTTCGTTATTATTTTACTCATTCCACAATTGTTTAATTCATTTTTCATTTCTTTCTTTCTGCCTTCTCTTCATTCATGTTTTGTGTGTGTATCTACAGATTGGGAACTTAAAAAAAGTAAATACAAAATCCACACTCCACAAACGTTAGAGTAAAAGGGAGGAAGGTATTACATGTGTTCCTGGACATTGTGGCATTGAGAGATATGTGAGATTGCTGACCAGTTAGCTAAATTAGGTTTTAATTCGACCACAATTACACCAGAACCAGTTGGCATGCCACGAAGTGAATCTTTCCATAAGGACTTCCATGAGGCAGAACTTGAGCAATGTTATTCTATCTCAGAGTAACATCCCCACCCTCTCCCTGAAGCTAATGAAGGAAAATTTCTGTAACCTTCCTAAGTTAAAACATGATTCCCCCTCCACCTCTCTCTCGTCAGCTGATTAATCAGGTGAACCTTTGGCTTTGAATCATTTCGTAAGGACGATGTCAACACACTCCTTTCAGTTTAAATTGAACTGATTAAAAATACTTGATTAAAAGTTAAATCGCTTCTCCCTCTCTCAGCTAATCAGCTCGTAGCTGATCAATCATTGTAATTTGATTTAGTTTTAAACTGATTAATCTTAAGATTTTAGATGTTTGAAAATGAATCTGTCTGTTAAACAAGTTTATAATTTATTCAATATTTGTTTAAAGCTTTTTTTATTTTTTGTTTTTCTTGGACTTGATTTTCTAAACTTTTCTTCAACTCAGTCGTTTTAAAATATTTTTTTATTAAACATAATTAATTGATTTCTATTAATTATTCTACATAATTAATTGATCAAATTTTTTAAAATATAATTTTTATTAAATTGAGCTGATTGAACTCAGTTTTCAGACTTAAAAAGGTGGGTCTTTTCTGTTAGTCCCCCTCAGGCCTTTCGGGCGCTTTTTCGCGTATAAAAGGTTGCACCCTTTAAACCCTTGACTTTCTCACTTAAATTTTTTAATGTGTGTAGAATTGACAGTTTACTTTTCAGTATTTAAAATTTGTTGACTTTTTTAAAAAATTTGTATGAAACTTTATATTTTAAAAATTAAACCTAAAGGTAAATATGACTACATACCATTATGACTAATTATAAGTAATTTTCATTTAAACTTAAAAATGTTTAATGAAGTAAAAGATCTATGTTAATTTTATTTTGTATATTTAATTACAGGTTTGAAAATGTCCTAAGGTGGGACGAAATATAGCCGTTTTTTTGGAAAAAATTCTAAATGTAGCAGTTTTTTTTTCCATATTACTAATACCCCTAATTGACACAAATAGTTAACATATATAATGCACCTTTTAATTTTTTTGGTCATTCCGATATTCCACAACTGTCTAGTGTACAGAAAGCTAAAAAACAATGTGCTAGGTAGATCACCTCATTTCTTATTGGCATACATACATAAATAAACACATTTTCAAGAAAGTATAAGGTTAAAAAAAAAACACAACTTACGGCTTGAAACTCATATTTACAGTGAAAATGACATGTTATGGCAAGATGGACAAAGTCGTGTAATAATTTGTAAATATTGGACTCCCAACTCTCGACGCAAAGAAGCGTCTACTACACTAATAAGAAATAGATTATTAGGTTTTCTCTCAAAACTATAATGAGATAACAACAATATCTGCACTTCATTGTTTTCCTGACAAAGCTCAAAAAATGTGTTTCATATGGTTATTTCAATAAATAATAAGGACATTTCATCAGTATTGTATTGTACTGGACAGAGGTTGGGAAAAGTAGTTATATAAGTATACCGATAAATAATAAAGTTTTCAACCTAGTGAGTAGTAGTTCAGCCTATTGTACAATAGACAGTTGTGGAAATTTGGAATGCTCCGTACAATTTAAAGGGAGCAACCTTGCATACGCGAAAAAGCGCCCGGAAAGCGTGGGGGGGGGGAGTAACAGAATAGGTAGTCCCAAAAAGGTTCACTGTTTTACTCAAATAAAACTATATCCTAAATTCGGTTTTTCTCCAATATTTTAAATCAAATCAATATTTTAGACTAAACCTATAATTTTAATTTCATTAGCCACCGAAATTCTAAAAAGAAGATAGTTAAATTGTCATAAATGCATTACAATTTATTTCTCTTAAGTGATAATAAAAAATGTTGAATGAGTATACTCCGCAATATGAACTTTTAAATGAAAGCTTTGATAATTTTGATCTCTACGGTATCTTTTTTACTTTCTAATATAAAGAGAAAGTATTTTAATGTATTTTTTACGTTTTGGGGTGTCTTGAGTCCAAAAAAGTAGTTTGTCTGTTGCCTGAGCAAACGGGCAAAGCCTAAAGTACTGGGCCGGCTCTGACGAAATTTGCCTACATGTTCAGAATAATTATTATATCCCGAGTCGAAATAGAGAAACAAATTCTACCTCTACATTTGGGGCACTCCCTCACCACCAAAAACCCTGAAGAAGCTAGAAAAATAATTATTTCTGAAGATGATTCCGACGATTTTGATTAACAAATTCTAAAATATATTCCATTAAATACGATATAAGCCGTTTTTAAATATGTCCCATCTAACGATATAAGCCGTTTTCCCGAGAAAAATCAACTTCCTTAGAAAATAGCTGTAAACGCGGATGGACGGAGGCTGGGTTCGATTCATTGCCGAGGAGAAGTTACTTTTATTCTAAATCTTGATGAAATGTTCGTTAATAATTAAATGTACCTACGAAAACTCGAAAACTAGAGTCTATAAGATTAGAGTTGGCACAATCGAAGGCGGGAAACAACAAACGTGGAGGTAGTTTTAGGGTTATAAAAAGGGAAAATCAGTGTTGCCATGTTATATTTTTTTTTGTGGAACAGGGGTAGAGTAAACCATTTTTTTTTTCTGAAGTTGCATTCAACATGGGGGACCAATAGAATCGTTTCCCTCAAAATTTTCCCGACTTTTGATTGTGCCAACTCTAATCTTATAGACTGTAATAAATAGAAAACAATGAGCTGAGTAATTATGAACTCGTATAAGAGAAAGTTTGTCTGAGTTGGTTTGGACCGTTTTTTTTTTTTTTATTTAAACTGTGTGTTTTAAAGACCCAATGATTTGTTTATTTTATTTCTGTTTGTAAACATATTAATTTCTACAAAAAGAAAACAGTAAGGTTTAATATTTAATATCAAAATCAGGGTTGGTAGAAGTGGTATTACATTACAGGAAGGGTTCTCTACCCCCTCTTCACAGGTTAACCTGTCTGGTAGCGCGGGAAAACGAAACCGAGACCACGTGGTGTGTTTCCCAGGACCTCTGTAACTCACAGAGTCACCCTCTAACCTCTTTAGGGACGATGGACTTGAATGTTTTCAAAGCCTAAGTCTCCCCTTCATCAAAACTCCAAAGCAAAGATACTGTAACAACATCAATATATAAACAACCGATATCAAAATATTTTTTGAGAATTATAAAGGTTCTGCTCTCCCCTTCGTTATTATTTTACTCATTCCACAATTGTTTAATTCATTTTTCATTTCTTTCTTTCTGCCTTCTCTTCATTCATGTTTTGTGTGTGTATCTACAGATTGGGAACTTAAAAAAAGTAAATACAAAATCCACACTCCACAAACGTTAGAGTAAAAGGGAGGAAGGTATTACATGTGTTCCTGGACATTGTGGCATTGAGAGATATGTGAGATTGCTGACCAGTTAGCTAAATTAGGTTTTAATTCGACCACAATTACACCAGAACCAGTTGGCATGCCACGAAGTGAATCCTTCCATAAGGACTTCCATGAAGTTAGAATATCAGCAGAAGATGGAACAGTGCTTCAGGTTTGCTGCAATCTAAATTGATGATCCGGGAACAATCTCAGCATCTTACCAGATAGCTGCTCTCGCTTGAAAATAATCTTTTAATCATCTTTTGACTGACATTCTTACTGGACACTGTAGACTGTAGACTAAATCGACAACAACATCTGCTTGGCCTAGCAGAAAGCCCAGTGTGCAGGCTGTGCGAGGAAGAGGCTGGAACCTCTTCCCATCTCATTAGCAGCTGTCCTGCATTAATACACCTGAGGAGGAGAATCTTTAGCTTTGTCGTCCTGCTGATTGAAAAACTAGAGTTACTTCCCCTAAGCAAGTTACTCACACTTCGTTAGTCTGTCAGCTTGCTTATAGCATAGAGTACTAAAAGATAGTTTTATTAAACCGGGTTGCACCTTGGATCCGCATAATATGATCTTGCTGTTTCAGACTTTAATTTAAACCCGGAAAATAAAAGATATAAAGATTTAGATAATAATCAAGCCTAGGGACCATTATGGAAGAAAATAATTTTGTAATAGGATGATAGTTTCATGTATAATTTAAAAAAAAAAAGTATTAAATCGAAGACAACTCGAGAACTGTCTCACATTCCTACTTATTTTTACTGTGACAGTCCCCATTCTGCAGTGGTCTTCCTATATGGACGTATTATTTTGTCATTAACTGGAAACTATGTTACTTGAAGAATGCAATAGATACTCATATCTTCCATTTTAACTTAGGGCTTATTATTATTTTAGTTTTATCATTATTATTTTCTTTCTTTTATATCGATCAACAACATAGATTATTATAATTGGACGAGGTGTCCGGTCACCTAACTCATCTTCTTGATGAGATGATCAGTATGAAACATGTCTTATCTCTGGGATTCGAACTCACAACAGAGGTTTAGAACTAAGGTTTCAGAGATAAACGTGGTAACGACTCGGCTTCGCCGGCCTAATTTTATCATTATTATTAATAATATTAATTATTTATGAAGCTTCTGAGTTAAGTAATTGAAGGGTGTAGAATAAGAGGGAAATAAAATATTTAGCTCAACCTTTTTTTTTGGTATAAAAATTGATAAAAAAAAGTTGTGAAGGAAGTGTTAGTCGAAGCAGGTATGTTTAAAGCTCTATTGCTGCCTTTCATCTGATGGTCGAAGGGAAGGCTGCTTCACGGCGTTAGAGATGATCAAAAGAATTTATAGAGTACGCTCCATTAGGTCTAACCCTCGGGGGATAGAACGTGCATTGGGGTCCCTCAGGGCACGACCTGCGGCCCTTCTCCATAATAAATATATGGTTAGAGTTAGACGTAGTAATATACTTCAAACCTTCCACGATAACTTCCTCTGAGCCAGTTTTTTTTAACCGTCTTCCATTTAGCTAATGGATGGTTAATTTTGAATAAGCGAGTTAGTACGGATTATGTGAGTGGATGAAACTTATGATTCAAGGAAGTTTGCAAGAACACAATGGTACTAGTTAGCAAGATGGATAATTATTTTAACATTAAATAACTGAAAACCCGTTTAGTTTTTCAGTAAATTATTAGCTTGAACAACTTTGAAAGCTGAAGAAATTATGTCTAATTTTACCCTGTTCTAAGTTTAGGCCGTTATCTCATTAACTAACATCAATTGTACAATATTAGTGAGAGTAAACAGTGTTTCAAGTGCTGTTATTATTTGTCATTGCAAATGTCTCTACTTTAACAAGATATTTACCTTTTTAATTTTAATTATTTAACTCTTCATTCTTGCATTAAAGTTACTTTAACTTAAGATCATTCAGGTCTATTGGTGACATTCTTTCTCTAAAGTTATATGTGTGGATTCAATGTATCAGGGAGGTTTATGCGGTGAGATCCCACTTCCAAATCTCGCAGCATAAACCTCTCAGGCAACCAACAAAGATTCCCCATCTATCTAAAAGGATGTCCTAGTTCAAAATTTCCCTCAAATTCCCTTATTTCAAATGACATTCATAAGTGAAATCTTACTTCGTCACTACATTTTAATAGCATTTCTGATCCTGGCAGGTAATGCAAACTGTAACAGTTAGTAATGCAAAATATCTTAAACTTATTACGACTTCCAACTAATTTAAGTCCAGTCGTCCTATTTTCTTCAAATAATTTTTTTTAAACTTACGATTGTATACATAAATACTGAGCTCAAATTAAAGAGATAATTTTTACGATGGATGTGTTTAAAGGTTTGTCGCCTCTTTGATTATCACACTAGTTTTACTTTTATAATTCTCTATTTTATTGAATAAGCAATAGGGTGGGCCGAAAAAACTCATTTTTTTATTTCGGAGTTGTAATAGTGCGGAAAAGTTGCGAATTACATAGACTAAAAGAAGGAAAAAAAAAATATCAAAATCGGTTAACATCTTCCGTTCGCGCATGGGCCCTAAAGTTTGACAAAATTTGGAAAAAACTTGATTTTTGCGATTTTTTTTTAAATTTTGGAAATTGATGTTTTCGTGATGTAATAGTTAGTAACGTCATCAAATACAACCTAAAAACATTGTTTTAATTTGGTTGAGATCAGTTGATATCTTCCGGTCGCGCATAAGCCCCAAAATTAGCCCAAAATTTTGAAAATTTCACATTTTTACGTGTTTTTTTATATCGAATAAAAATTTTTTTAAACGTAATAGTTACAGTATTTTTATTTTTGAACATAAGAACATTGCGTTTTGTGAATAAATGGAACACTTCCGGTCGAGCAATGACCCCAATTCTATAGAAATGCAGTAACTGAAAAAGGATAGTTAGGCCTATGACATGATGGGTGATAACAGTAACAATGGGCATGGTAATTTTGCGATTTGCTCTATATATTTGAAAAGCTTAAATATTTAAGTAACAATATAGTTTTTAACATTAAACTAAAATAATTTTTGTTGAGGCTTCCGTGAAGAGTTTTACACAGCGATCAACAGCCTGCGTGTGAACTGAGTATTGCTTTAAACCAGTCAGGGAGCGAGTCACTAGCGATTTTAGCTCCTGATTTCTGATTTCTGCCAACTATGGACGAGAAGATAATTCACAGTCTATCCAGTTAGCCATATCTTAGTATTCTTGAGTGGATTTTTGGTGGTGTGAATGTTCTTACTGGTTTCTATTTCACCACATGTTTGATCAACACAGACGGCCTGAAACTTATTTGCCAAGCAATACAATCTACCAGTTATTTGCCAAAACCTTTGCCTGATGNTTCAGAATCCAGCTGAAATCCATTGCTGTGATTTACTTGTTTCTTGTAGAAGGTTGTAACTCCCTCACCGGCTTGTTACGTTGTTGAGACTCGCACCGGGAGTTAACTTAGTTCTGCCGAGTCACTCGAGTCGTTTTGTTTCCACAGTTCTCGGTTAAACTTCTTAACGACCCGTTAACTCCCCCTTGTATTTCCAAGTCCCCCCCTTGGAAACCCAATTACAGGCTGTGCGAGGGACACCCCCACCTTCCAGCGCCTCCCTTGCACCGCCCTGTATTTCTTCCTTTGTGTCCAAAGTCCTCAGGCTTGGGAATTGGCAGCTTCGCCTCAGCCCAACATTAACCAAACCAAGCGAAACTCAGCCTTAACAAGCCTCTATTGAGCTTCTACCCTGTTTTCTTTCTAAACTGTCAATATAAAAGCATAAACGAAATTTCTTCTTTTTTTTCATCTTATAGAAACTTGATTATTTCGTAAAATTAACCTTTCATTATTTTTTCGTATAACTTTTAAAAAGACAGAATACCAGTCGATAGTAATTATTTTCTAATCGAATTTTCTCAATTATAGTTTGGGGGATTTCTCTGTCATAAAAGGGTCTTTAGCATGACTGACGAGTTAATTCATGTAATTATAAATCTATTTAGTTACAATTTATTTTATTTTGTTAAACAAAAAATAATAATAATTTGGGACGAGTAAATAATTATTATTGATTATGCTTTTAGTCATTATTAAAAAAAAAAATATGTATAATTATTGAACGTTGAACCTATTTTGTCTTACATTTAGTAAGCTCAAAATGTTGATAAAGAATGGTCTATGTAACAAGCTAGTTTGTTTCATCAGTCATCATACATTCCTATCAAATTATGTGAGAAAAGACAAATAAATTGAATTTGTGAATGTATCAATAAATTTGTTAAACTAACTGCGTGGCTTCAACAGTTAGTTGAGGGCCCAGATCTGCTGACCGGGTTAAACAACCTATATATGTTATAGATGGACTCGGGGTTAGGGTGACGCTTTATCAGCTTTATAAACCATATTGTTGACATGTGCATGCACAACCAGTTAGTGGCCACTTCTCTTAAAATGTTTTAAGACCTATTTATATGGCGATGGCAACAACATGGTTTTCCAGGCCGAATCCGGGTTGCGCTAAATCTTTCGATCAGCTTCCCACTTAAAGGAATAACACAGTCTCTCCACGTTCATTGAGCTCATAACACTGTGTTCAGAATCCAGCTGAAATTCATTGCTATGATTTACTTGTTTCTTGTAGAAGGTTGTTACTCCCACACCGGGTTGTTACGTTGTTGAGACTTGCACCGGGAGTTAACTTAGTTCTGCCGAGTCACTCGAGTCGTTTTGTTTCCACAGTTCTCGGTTAAACTTCTTAACGACCCGTTAACTCCCCCTTGTATTTCCAAGTCCCCCCCTTGGAAACCCAATTACAGGCTGTGCGAGGGACACCCCCACCTTCCAGCGCCTCCCTTGCACCACCCTGTATTTCTTCCTTTGTGTCCAAAGTCCTCAGGCTTGGGAATTGGCAGCTTCGCCTCAGCCCAACATTAACCAAACCAAGCGAAACTCAGCCTTAACAAGCCTCTATTGAGCTTCTACCCTGTTTTCTTTCTAAACTGTCAATATAAAAGCATAAACGAAATTTCTTCTTTTTTTTCATCTTATAGAAACTTGATTATTTCGTAAAATTAACCTTTCATTATTTTTTCGTATAACTTTTAAAAAGACAGAATACCAGTCGATAGTAATTATTTTCTAATCGAATTTTCTCAATTATAGTTTGGGGGATTTCTCTGTCATAAAAGGGTCTTTAGCATGACTGACGAGTTAATTCATGTAATTATAAATCTATTTAGTTACAATTTATTTTATTTTGTTAAACAAAAAATAATAATAATTTGGGACGAGTAAATAATTATTATTGATTATGCTTTTAGTCATTATTAAAAAAAAAATATGTATAATTATTGAACGTTGAACCTATTTTGTCTTACATTTAGTAAGCTCAAAATGTTGATAAAGAATGGTCTATGTAACAAGCTAGTTTGTTTCATCAGTCATCATACATTCCTATCAAATTATGTGAGAAAAGACAAATAAATTGAATTTGTGAATGTATCAATAAATTTGTTAAACTAACTGCGTGGCTTCAACAGTTAGTTGAGGGCCCAGATCTGCTGACCGGGTTAAACAACCTATATATGTTATAGATGGACTCGGGGTTAGGGTGACGCTTTATCAGCTTTATAAACCATATTGTTGACATGTGCATGCACAACCAGTTAGTGGCCACTTCTCTTAAAATGTTTTAAGACCTATTTATATGGCGATGGCAACAACATGGTTTTCCAGGCCGAATCCGGGTTGCGCTAAATCTTTCGATCAGCTTCCCACTTAAAGGAATAACACAGTCTCTCCACGTTCATTGAAAAAAGATTTTTTATTGCCAAAGCAGCTTTCAGTCTTCATCAGTAATTTAATTCATTTGAGTCTCATGTCGATCTCCGACATGAAGTAGACTCACCACTCACTAAATTCATTTTATTATGTAACCTTTTTTTACTTTCTCATATAAAGAGAAAGTATTTTGATGTCGCGAAAATTCTATTTTAAGATTTTCATGGATTTACACGTTTTGNGAAGTTATTTTTATGATATTTTTGATGAAATTTCCAATAGTAATTAAATGTACATATATGAGAAAGTTTGCCTGAGTTGTCTCTGACCGATTTTTCTTTGTTCGCAATATAGGCACTGAGGACGGCCTTTTGAAGGCTGAAAGCTGCTTTGGCAATAAAAAATCTTTTTAAAATTTACGTGGAGAGACTGTTTGTGTTATTCCTTTAAGATGACCTCCGTTTACGCTCCTAGATCTATCAACTTCCCATTTGTGTAATGGTGTGAGAACACCGCGCCGAGTTGAGGTCCCAGTCCGGGAATTGAACTTACATCGGGTGGTGACCCATCCAAGTTGTAACCACGCCCGATACTGCTTAACTTTACTGAAAGGAAAACAACTACCAACAACGAGTCTTTAAATGCGGGTGGGGTAGATTAATACTTATTTTCATTTCAATTTTATCGATAGCAAACTTTCCTTATATTGGAAAATCATTTTTATAAACTTACTTATGTTTTTACATTTCGAGAGTGACAATGCCATGGAAGAGAAAGGATATACTATAATAAAATTGCAATTACAACAATTTCACTTAAAGTAATATTATAATGGATTCATAAAAACTATTTCTCCACGTAAAAGGTGACATTGGTCTGAAACACAATGCAGACTCACCCTCTTCATATTACTGTATCAGCTTTATAATATAACTAGACATCTCTATTATTAGCAAACGCATTTCAACAAGCAAACGCACTTCAATACACAAAAACTTCTGCTTGTATCAAGTTGAAATTTTACATGCCCGTTTAAATTGTTCTTCAAAACAAGTATATAAAGTTTTTTAAAATAGCTACTTTAAGGCGTGAGGTATCGGTTATAAAATAGTTTTTTTTTTCTATTTTAAACTTTTAGGACCGCTTTAATAGTTTTAACGATCTTTATTACTCCATAGCGACGTTGGTGTTGGTTTTACTAAAAAATCGTTGAAAACATTGTCCGTCTTATCGAATAGGTGATGATAAAATCTTTTCCCGTTCTGAAATTCCAATATTATAAATATGAAGCTCACCTTTACGCGAGCGTTGCGGGCGAACTCTTAGACGGATTAAGCTGTCCAACGAACTTAGCCTGAGCATTAGTGGAAAAAACACGAATACCAAATTTCAACTAAACTAGTCTTACAATTAGAATTGTTTTTTGACCGCGCGGGAAAATAGACAAGAAGCCAATGAGAAAGCTGGATTTTGAATTTTAGAAGGTCGGGCCAACTAGGCAAATAAAAATGTCTCTATTAGAGGGGCGTGGACCTAAGGGTAACCGTTCCAACAGACTTTATAACCTCCTCCTTAAATTCACTTTTATATTTTAAATTTTAACTTTTACAATATTAAATCTAATGTAAATATACTACCCGTCATTTCAATTTTGTTATGTTATTCTGGTAAAGTAAGACTCAGACAGAAAATTAATAAACTCAGTAATCGTTATCCTAAATCATGTACGAAATATGAAGTATGAGCTGAAAATTCAGTTGTACATAAACACAAAAGGACAATATGTCTACGTTATAATATAATAGGGTTTATTGTTTATTAACCGAAAAATAATAACTATTACATTTTCACACTGTACATTAATTCAAAAATTGATAGATTAATAAATCGGTCTAAATCTTTTACTCAAGTTATCGGACACGTAAACGTTACTTATAAAGACAGACAGACAGACAGAAAGACAGACAGACAGACAGACAGACAGACAGACAGACAGACAGACAGTATGCATAGTTTGTTGAATGTAAGAAGCTCGCATCAATTAAAATATTTCTTGTTTTCAATAATCGACTTACGATGGCCTTATAAAAACAGACAGCTGATTTATAAATTAAACAAGTTTTATGTCACTCAGAGAGACAATTTCTTCTCTTACTGCTCAAGTAAAATCATCATATATATTAACTTTGAATCAAATTATAATTACTATTAAAATTTAAACGTTCCGTAGTATGAATACTACCAAAAACTTATAAAAATTGAATTTGATATATATATCTATCTAAATATACTTAGAATATTTGGGTTACATTTTTTTTTTTTTTTTTTTGCAGACATTCTTGTTCTTAAGCCTCGTTCACACGATGACACTAATGTCGCGACATTTAATGCCGT
>KZ652037.1:259312-272425 GCA_001010745.2 Gerris buenoi
GTGAACCCCTGTCAAAGGACAAACTAACATCATCTGGATTTTCGGTCTACTAACAAATTCTGTACTCAGGATCATAAAAATCACATTGTCCACCATAATTGGTGAGACATGGCCGCTCTCCGCCGGTTTGTGTTTTCAAATGCCTACTGCCAAGCTATATCCGGCAGACGACCTTAGCCGATCACATATTCTTAGAAGGCGCTAAAAGATTGACTTGTATTCAAAATTCTAGCTTAATGTTAGTCAGACAATTTTTTGCACGCTATCTCCTGGACTATTATTTTTATTTTATTTTTAATTATTTTTTTTATTTTATTTTTTTTTTTAATCCGGGGGGCTTACGCTCGAAGACATTGGTTTCGAAGTGGGTGGTTTGAACAAGCCCAAAGTAGCCTTGTATGACTGCTATACTGGATTGATACGAGACAACCAAACCCTTCACTCGCGAGTGTAAAGTTGGTTAGTAACCAGGTGTTCACGCTTCTGCCGTTAGGTTTGATACTTTTGTTATCATCCACCATGAGAGGGGTCGACTATGTTTTCCTGGCTGAAACCTGGTGGCGCTAAGTCGTTCCTTCTACTTCCCATTTGTTTAGCAATACTGAGAGGACATTGATGGGGGGCTCGATCCGGGATTTAAACCTAGAGCGGTTAGAGCGGTTAGAGATGGCAGTCACCCATCCAACTACTGACCAAGCCCGATGCTGCTTAAATTCAATGAGTGAAAGCTAACTGCCCTCGTACTCGAGCTACTGGGGCCGCCTAGTTTTAACCTTAAAAACAACATCCAATTTTAAAGAAATTTAAATAGTATGTCATAATCAGCCCATTTTGGTACCATATAAGTTTCAGCTTTCTGCGCCTATTTGTTTCTTCCACATGCGCACAAACATACATTTATATACACCTATATCTTCAAAAGTACTAATCTGATTTTCAAAAAATGTTTATGGGTTGTCTTAAGTAGCCCGCAGGCCTATAGATTAATTTCAACCGCCTACACTCTCTACATTTAGCTACATTAATACTTTAATTTATGTATAAAATCAAAACTATTTTGACAGATTTAGAATTTTATATAATAGTCTAGGAGGTAACGTGCAAAAAGTGCCTGACTATCAAGCTAGAATTTTGTGTATCAGTAAATGCTTTGGTGCCTTTTAAGAATATATGGTCAGCTAAGTTCATCTGTGGTGTGGGTCATAGTTTGGCAATAGGCATTTGAAAAATGCCATGTAAGGAGAGCGGCCATGTCCCAAAAGTGGTCATTGTCCACCAAAAAGGGAGGGATATGGCCGCTCTCGACCGGTTTGTTTTTTTCAAATGCCTAATTCCAAGCTATGTCCCGCAGACGAACTTAGCCGACCAAATATTCTTAAAAAGAACCAAAACATTGACTTGTACACAATATTTCAGCTTGATGTTAGTCAGACACTTTTTTGTACGCTATCTCCCAGACCATAAATATCCTATATCCTGCGGCAATTTAAAAAGCATCAAAAGTTATTATTCGAAAGAGTTCATATTTCGGGGGTATAAATTACAAATGAGGAATGCCTTCTAAAATACAGCAATCTTAATTCATTCTCTAATTCAAACAGCACATTTTTTTTTACATTATCAGAAACTTGTAAAAGTTTAATCTTAATTCGTAATTTCAATGGTATCCGCCTATGTTCGTATTTTTTTTTTTTTTTTACTTTCGTGTAGGAGGTGTGTTCTATTTGGATTCCATTTGAACCTTTGACCTTTGCAGAAAGGTTTCAAAGCCTCGAAATTAAGGGGCAGAATCAATTTACTCTGCTTTGCTCTGGTAAATTGTATATACATCGGTAAATTATCCGATTCGGTAAGTTTGTCTGTTTGGTTTGAAGCCGCTGTCGCTTGGTTGATACCCGGTCTACTTTGTTTCAAATTAAATTGCGTTTATCCACCGTTTTCCAAGTACAGTCTAGTTAACCTCCTACTGCTCTTACCTGTATAATATTATCTCCAAAACCGAATATTGTATTATCTTTGTGTAAAATTGCTAAATACACTTATAAGTAAATATGCTTCAAATTTTTTTTTTGTTTCGAATAAAATTCTACAGCTCAAGACCAAAATAAGAAGTAGATAAATTGACTTAATGAGGAATACTTTCTAAAATACGGTAATCTTAATTTATAATTCAAATAACACAATTTCTATAAATTTTCAGAATACTTAATACAGTTTCATCTCACATACATATTAAGAGGTTTTGTTGTGCCTTAATCTTACAAAGATACACCTTCAAGTAATTTCAAATGGTTGTTATAATTATCTATATTTTGTCTAATTACATAGTTATGTAATTATTGTTAATTTATCTCCTAAAGGGTGGAAAAGTTATGATTTTGGTTAGTTTAGACTCTAAACTATAGAGGGACTAAAGTAAGTCTTTTCTTCCCAGAATTTAAAAGTAGGGAGAATAAGTAAAAGTTAGACGAAAAATTAAACTAGGACGAAAAAGTAAGTACTGCCAACTTAATTATTTTATAAATAGTAGAGAATGAATGGCTGACGTAGTGAAGTTGCTGAAATCAGGTTGGAGACTCTGCTTTTTCGACCTTATTCGTAATTTGCGTTTATGATTATTTAGACCTGCATCTAAATAACCTTCTATTTGAGTTTAATTGCAATTCTTATTTGTTTTTAATATTGAATCATTCTATCTGCTATTATTAAATGTGCTAACAATTATTGTCATTTAAATAAAATTATTTGTTTGTTAAATAATAACTGTCCAATGGATGAAGTTGATGTATTTTTTCTCTATTGGAGATAAAATATTGTGTGTACCTCAGGATTAAAGTGCTACAATTCTCCTCGTGAAAATTATCTTAAACATTGTGGTTCCTTCGGCTTCACCTCAAGAACCAACTTATTAGCTCAGGGAATAATGACTTACCTTACGCCCTAGGTGCATAAATTACCATTGTATATGTTGTCAAAAAAAAAAAAAAAAAAAAAAAAAAAAAAAATGCAACTTATAGAACTTATAGAATTTGGGTTTTTTGATTTAAGAGAAATGTGATAACACTGGTGTGTTTACACCGTGGTCTTCTACTGTTATCTTGACTCAGGAGTGTGCGTTGTTGTTTTGACATTGATACGTGAGAGTGTTCTCAGATCTCTTACGTGTTTGCCTTCACCTTTCACCTTACCAATTACTTATTAGTTTTTACTTTTCCTCACTACCTATAGTAGGAAAAGTATTGTTTTCAATAATTTTTTTTTTTTTCGAGATTTCAACGGAATTATCCGTTTTAGGTGTTTTTAAGACCTCCAGAGTGGTTTCAGCATGACGTATGTATGTGTGTTATCATCGTAGTGCCCAAGGTATTTAACCTAGAGAGTTTAAACTTGTCAGAAAAATCAGTCCTTACCTGAAGTGGTGCCGCCCGGAAAATAAATTTTTTCCGCCATCTTGAACCCAGTTTGCTGAGTCAACAAAAATTTAAAAAAAAATCGTAATAAATCGAAAATGGTCCCTGATAGAGTTGAAATTTGGCACGAATCTCTCTGTATGAAAAACAAGCCCACCAAATTTCATTTTGATATTGGCCGCCATTTTGAAGTTATCAATTTTTGAATTTTTAAACTTTGACGGTTAATAATTCCGAAANTACACAAAAGAAAAACAACTATAAAAAAAAACTTATTCCTTCAAATTTACATTGGTTTTGTTATAAAATTGTCCTTGAAAGCTAAAAATAAGAAATGTAAAATACTGAAGATAATTTTTTAAGTCAACTTGTACGAAAAGAAAAGACACAAGGTCCGATATGATATAGCAACATCTGTATTTATTATTTAATACTATAATTAAATGTTATTTATTTTTTTCTTTTGAAATAATGTTATAAGAAGAGTTAGTTTTTATTTAAGTCTAAAAATAATATAAAAGATATATTTTTCTTTGTTTTTAGACGAGAAAGTAAACTCCTTTGTTTTACATAGCTTTACAGTTATATCTTGTTTATACTAGCTTCTTACATTATAAAAAAATAAGTCAAAATTATGTTGTTTTGAGGTACGCTAATCTTGGATAAACTTAACACCTTTCACCGATGATATTAATAGTTTTGATTTCCAGAGTGTTATAACTTGTTTTTTCCTCAAGAACAGAGTGAGTAGGTTTCTTGAGTGGCATCACATGGACCAGTAAATAAGCCATCTATTATATAGCTAAAAAGATATAAACAAATTAAAAAAAAAAAGTTGTACGAGACAATTTCGAATCATAATAACACTAAAATTGGATTGAATGTTTTTATTGGCGCAGAGTCTATTTGCCAAGTTTCTGCTCGGATGACTGGAAGAGAATTTAATTGACGACTAATATTGAACATTCGACATCAAAATCTTATTCTAATTTTTAATATCAATTATTTGTTCATATAAAATCTTAGTAACTTGTGCATGTCAAATGCTGCTTCCTCCTGCTGAAGTAAAAAAATTTCCGAGGTACCACGTACCCGATTTTTTTTTTTTTTTTTTTTTTTTTTTTTTCTTCTTTTGAAAGAGAGCTCAGGCTTTGTACATCCAACGAAATATACACTGTGTCTTTCTGTATGTCATAAAAGTGACGATAACTGGACTAAATGTTTGATACACATGTTCATTTTACCAATGCCTAGGACGAGTTCGTTGGACAATGTTATCCGTCCAAGCGTTTAAACGCAACAATGAAATGAATGAAACACAAAAGTACCTTTAAGAGTTAATTCATAATTGACGCTGTAATTAATTGTTAATACATCTAATTAATCATTTAATTGCTTTTTTATTCGACGTAATTACATTAGCCAGTTATTCTTAGAATTTCAAAATAATAGATGGGGTGGGGGGTTGATAAAAATAACATTGTGACGTATTTCAAACTTAAACTGTTCTAATCAATGTTAATATTATCTCAATAATACATTATATAATAGGGGGGAAGTTTTCCCGAAAGTTTTCTGTAGTTTTTCGCCTTCTTGAGTTTTTTTTTACAATTTTTTTTTTAAAAAGTAGAGTTTATCCTAAGGTTGTTGGAAGAAATTCTAGGAGCGAGAGAGTTAGACACGGACGGACCTGGTTCTCAGCTCAATAATTTATTCATGTGAGGTGGTTAGACCCCCCCCCCTCCTCTCATGGTCCCCCCCCCTGGGGGGTGGAATATCGACCAACCTTGCACCCCTTTCCCTACGGTTTTTCAACCATTGTATAAAATTTTAAGTTTTTTGGATTTTTTTTTTTTTGCAGTAAAAATAACTACACAAAAGAAAAACAACTATAAAAAAAAACTTATTCCTTCAAATTTACATTGTTTTTGTTATAAAATTGTCCTTGAAAGCTAAAAATAAGAAATGTAAAATACTGAAGATAATTTTTTAAGTCAACTTGTACGNTAAATTTTTTAATCAAAATCGTCGGAACCGTTGTCGAGAATTTTTTTTTTTGTTCAGAATTTTTTTTGGGGTAGCTCTCAAAATTGAAAGCTAAAATTTATTCGCTTTTTCACCTCGGGTATGATTTTTCTGAACATTTATGCTAAATTTTTGCTGAAGTCCAGTATAATTCTGACTCCACGCGTCAGAAAATTGGTACACAGGAGTACGGGGTGCAAAAGTCAAAATAGTATATACTCTTCAAGATGCACATCGTTGGAAAGCTCTTTATGAGTAAATTAATTGTTGTTATTTACACTTTCGTCATATTTTCATATAAGAGGGGGGTAAAAATGGAAAAAACAAGTTTTTATGCTATTTTTGACTAAAAATAGCAATAGAAAGTTCTGGCCAACGGACTTTATTTTGATATTATGTTGACATTTTAAAATTTGTTTAAAGTTTATAAATGCACCCTAAGGAAAGATATCGTCTGGAGTGACACACATACATATGTATACATATATACATACATACATAAAAAGGTGTTAAATTTTAGGAATCGATTCAGATTGGTCTAAAACAGATTGACAGAATGGTCTAAAACGGAAAATTTTCAAACATTTTGAAGCCATTGCAATAGCTTCATTTTCTTCGAAAAGTCGATGAAATTATGACACGCTTTAGATTGTGCTGTTTTTGAAAAACTAATGAATGATTGCTTTACTGTACATAGATATTTATAACGTGTTCAAGTTTCAGGTTTCTGGGTACTCGGCAAGTGGCCCAAATTTACCTTACGAGATTTAAACACTAAATTAAGTTAAATAAGTCAAAATTAGTTAAATTTAGCGTCTTTAAACCAACAGAAATACCACTTACATCCTAGTTAAATACAGTCTACTTCAAAGAAACAATTTTTCAAAAGACTTTTCCAACAATAGATCTTAGATAAATTAGATTTATCAAGCAACTCTACAACCTCCGGGTCATCATTGTGTTACAGGAGTGGAACCTTGTGGGAATTTAAATAGCTGAATGAAAGCTTGGTGAAAACCCAACACGCAGATAACGGTTACATAGTCAGGAAGCACACAGAGATAGTACATCCATATGTAGGTCTGTGCTAATAGACTGTGAGAAAACACTTATATCTATTCTTTATATTAAAAAACAGATTGTGTATAATACGTATCCAAAAAACAGTAGAAGGTAGTCTGATTGTGTTGTAATACTTGTACGTTACCAGATTTGTTATTTTTGTGGGAGTTTGAATCCGAGAGCTCAATCTTTTGTGAAAACAAAAAGGCGAACATTGTAGGATATTGTTTAGTTCCCGCGGTGTCCGCATGGTTTCGCACACTCTTGACTCCTCTTGTTTTGTTCTGTGTTTACTGATAATGATTACTTCACTACACTGCAGCGTAGAGTAATCAAACTGTGTTTTTAACGTGAGATCCTCCTCCTCGTTCCCTTGCCTAGTTTTTATATATTTTTTTTTACAATATTGTTATTATCATATCTTCAGTTTGAGTGTGGGCTTTAAAAAACATAATATACAAAAAAAGTTTTTTTTTAAAGAATTTTAATTAACGATGATGCAATATATACTTTTTTGGATTAAACGTAATGCATTCTTCTTTACCTACGGAAAAAATTCGGATTATAATTTTTTTTTGTTTAAGATGGTTACAAAGTTGTTAATTATAAAATTGCTTACAATAATGTATATGATGTATAAACAATTTAAGAAAATTAAAAGCATAAAAAAAATGTTACCTTTGATAATATTCTCTATGTAATTATCTCTTTTAATTACTTTTAACCACTACCAAACTAACTTAATAATTTTTTTATTTTTTATATTCCTCCTGAGCTTACCAATGGTAACAGAACATTTTTATATCTCCAAATTTAAAAATTCCATGACAGAAATCCTTTTTAGACATCAGTTAACATTTTTGGCACCGTGTCGGTGTGTATTTTTGTTCTAAATGTTTTGCGAAACAACATTTTATCTTAAAAACTACTGGTACTTCATAATAAGTGTATTGTCGGTCCCATAAATGTATGGCTCTTTTGCGTCCATTGGTTTCTTTTAAACACGCATTCGATTTTTTTATTAACACTTAATATCTTTAAATGTACTTTTCTTTAAAAGTGTTTTAAAGAAATGTCGGATGTTGCGTCGAATCTCACAGATGGTCTCATTAACGTCTCCGCTTATAAAGTTTCACTAAATTTACATTTTTATTCTTGTAAAAAATCAATAATTTATTTAAATTATTATTATTATTATTTTTTTTTTTTCTTGGGTTTTAATCCCGTTCGACAGCTTAGGTCATTACAGGACGGCGGGGTTATACGACCACTTTACTCATCTACTTGATGAGATCATCAGTGTGAAACATGTCTGACCCCTCCGGGATTCGAACTCACGCCGGGGTTTTAGACCTTGGTTTCAAAGCCGAGGACGCTAATCTCTCGGCCGGCCCTCTCGCCGGCTCCTATTTAAATTAGTTAATTTTTGGTCTAATTTTACTAGCTATTATAATTTATTTAGATTTAAATAATAGTGTGGAAAATGAAATATATTAAACAATAACGGTTTGTAAAAACATATAATATCATCATTAAAGTGTACGTGATCGGATGCGAGGAAGCTGTTTGTCTGATTATATTCACCGATGTAACCAATTCTAATGCTGCCACTTTTACAGTCTTAAATAATCATTTAAGAACTGTAAGTAAAACTTAATTGAACTTACTTAGCTATCAGATGCACTTTTAGATAAGAATTGTGTAATTGTTTGTATAATATAATTGCCAACATTGATTATTTTTCCTCTTATGCTTAAATTACTTTGTTTCCTTTGCGAATAGATTTCTCTCCCTCCACAGTTCAAGACTCCAGGTTCTCTAGTGGAGAGATCTTTTGTAGTGCTAAAATGTAAAATTCGAAAACACTAATCGTAGAATTAGATAAATTGATGTATTAAAAAGTTATTTATATATTAATTTGTTTTATTCAATAAAGATATTTAAAAATTAAAAAAAAAATCTACACTTCTACTAATTTGAAATAGACAAGCCACGCTGTTTGACCCGCTGCAGTTAAACGTTAATGGAGTGTTACGATCTGATGGGTTAATCAAAGGCAGTGTAATTATGTTTAGTATTGATCCCAGAGTGCTTCGCCTTGATTCGGCACCAAACTCTGTAGAATCCGCGTACACGGGTTAATGTACTTAAATCACTATCCTTCCAACCGTCATATTGGGTTCGAATACCGGACAGATAGGACATGTTTTTACACCGATGAAAACATCGTGTATGATAACCTGTTCATTCTTTAATGGTCTAATCGTGTGGAGGTTCTAAGAAACAGAAAATAAATAGAACTTTATCTATCTGAATTTCAACAGTTATATTTAAAGAATTGCTAATGTAGGAGGTTGGTGACAGTTCAAATATAATGAGAGGGTATGATAGCGAGATGCTGTCAAATAAAACACAGTGACAAAGTTTACACTAACGTTTCGCTAAATTTATTAGCATCATCAGAGCAAGAAACAAAGTATAAAATAAATAAAAAAATTGGGTATGGGGTACCTCGGAACTTTTCCTCCCTTTAGAGGCCACTAAAGTGGCTTCTCCTACTGCTTTGCAGCAGCAGGAAGCAGCATTGGACGTGGTCAGTACTTGGATGGGTGGCCGTTCTGAACTAACTAGTTTTATATCATTATTAAAAAAACAAACTTTTTTTTGTGCAAAAAAAAAAACACTTTTTTTAATACCTATATTTTATTTAATTATTTGAAGTTTGGCGGTATTTTGACAGATGTAAACAAACTTTGACGTCATCAAAATTATCGAACTAATAAATAATTACATTCGCTTATAACTTTTAAACTAATTAATGGAATTTCATCGTTATTTTTTTATATTTGTTCCTTAATATTTTGTTCCAACGATATGCAATATTGTCAAAATCCTATTTATACTATTATTAGCCGTCAAAGTTAAAAAATTTCAAAAATTGATAACTTCAAAATGGTGGCCAAATTCAAAATTAAATTTGGTGGGCTTGTTTTTCTTACAGAGAGATACATTCGTGCCAAATTTCAACTCGATCAGGAGCATTTTCGATTTATTACGATTTTTTTAAATTTTTGCTGACTCAGCAAACTGGGTTCAAGATGGCGGAAGAAGTTTATTTTCCGGGCGGCACCACTTCAGGTAAGGATTGATTTTTCTGCCCAGTTTCAACTCTCTAGGTTAAATACCTTGGGCGCTACGATGATAACACACATATTACATACACACACACATACACGTCATGCTAAAAAGAGGTCTTAAAAACACCTAAATCAGATAATTCCGTTGAAATCACAAAAAAAATTTTTTGGTGAAAACAATACTTTTCCCCTACTATTAGTAGTGAGGAAAAGTAAAAAAGGTCGAGGTTGTCTCTACGACGCGTTATAAAGGAATGAATAGAAGTGTATATGACTATCCTGAAATTAGGAAAGATATACGGATTAGTGAAACTAGATTTACTTCGAATTCTAACTATAGCTTACTGGAAAAAAGTTCCTTATGGCACGTTCTGGAGCCCGGGAGTGAATCCGAAAAAACAACCAAAATCACCGTCACGAAATATACTGATGAAAATAACCTAAGTAAAAGATTACCGAGTTAGATGAAATTTGGTACACATGTTCATTTTACCAATACCAAGGGTGAGTTCGTTGGACTACGTTTTACGCCCAAGCGTTCACGCCCATCGCTCTCGCAAACTTAAGCTTCAAAAATGTTAGAACGGGAAAAAATGTTATCGACAATATTACAGACGCCGTTTCCTTGATTTGTTTTGTTTATTATTGTTATACATGTCAAAATTTCACTAGGTTTTGTAAATATAGAAAATATAATGACGTTTTATAAAGTAAAATTGATCTGTGCTTATTTCAATTGATGTATTATGTATAATATTATAATACTGTGTACTTGATCCAAGAAAAAATTCTTAGTTCATCTATTTAATGAGACAACAACTTTTTAAATAATTTCGTTTTTAGTAAAACGAACACCGACACTGTTATGAAATGATAAAGATCGCTAAATTTGTTAGAGTGGATCAAAAAACGTCTTAAACGTGGACGTTTAAAATAAAGAAAACAACGGCTAGGTAAGAACAGTAAACTACTTTTATTTTTTGTTGTTGTTTTTTTTAACTCCTGTATAAGTAGTTAGCAAAGTATACGTACTTAGCAGTGTGATTTTATAATTTATATTTAATAAAAATATAAGGAACTTGGTTCCTACCGGGTGTCCCACGACACCACACGTATCACGTATGTTTTGTTTTATATTTATTTTATACTTTGTTTCTTGCTCTGATGAAACAGCATAAACATTGTCACTGTGTTTTATTTGACAGCATCTCGCTAACATGGGTATGTCTCATTAAAGAATTGCGATAGATGGTAATATGTAGAGAGAACCCAACATGTTATGTTTATGTCACTTACATTTGACTGTGGAACAGGAGAAATCCATTTGCAACACTTTAGTTCCATCATCATAAATTAATTAAATACCAAGTTGATTTTCTTTTAGTTTTTTTTTTTTTTACAAATTTCCAGATAAATTCAAGTTTACATGTTTTGTTTGATATTTCAACGAGATTTCGTGCAATTCTATCACCAATATCATTCAGAGAACTGTGGTCGTTTCCCTCAATATTTTGAGCCAATGTTCTGCGTTGAAGCAAAACAGACTATAGAGGACAAATTGACATTTTAAAAAATAAAACAAATAATAAAACTTTTTTGGACTCAAAACGTGTAAATCCGTCAACATTGAAAATTCGCCCCATCACAATGGGTTCACTTTGTAGAATTTATTTCTTTTTTAAGGGTTTCGTTGGAAAAAAAATCAGATATTCTTATCCTTTGGGTCTTCAGGGATGAAAAAGGTTGAAAATAAAAATAAAAATATTTTCATTTACAAAAATGTTTGGCTATATTTCGCCCATACCTGGCCCTGGTATGGGGCCCTGAAGATACCCATATTTAGGCCTTGAATTGTAAATCAAAAATCAACCCTTATAGTTTCGTTATTTTGTCTGCCTGTCACTCAGTCACTCTGTACGGTTCTAATAACTTTTGAATCAAAGGAGATAAAAACACAAACCTTTCCAGTACTGAAGTTCTTTTTGATGCACACACAGGAAAAAATATAGCGAACTCAAAATTATCAGCTGTCCAAATACAAAATGGCGGATAGTTCATGTCAAGCAAAAAAATATGTTTTTTAAAATTTGAGTGGGGTATCAAGTGAAATGTATTGAAGAGTAGATTACAAAAATATATAATACTTGCGGAAAGTGTAAAATATAAAAAAAACATACAAAATGACGATCTGATGGGCCAATAAAAAAAAAAGAATAAGAACTTGATCGGGATTAACTGGGAATCCAATGTGACGATAATTTCCGTTAAAGGAAAAAAAAAAAAAATTGAGTGATGTATGAAATGAAAGGTATTGTAGAGTAAATTACAAAAATATATAACACTGGTGTAAAATGTTTAATTTGTCATGCGAGTTCGTTAAAAGAACATCAAAATTTGGTTCACCCCTCCCCCCCCCCCATTTATACAAATTTTATGTTTACAATAACAACGAAACCCTTTTTACGTGAGATTTCACGCACATTTTATTATTTTTAAACATTTTCAGACTAAAAACGTGTAAATCCATCACAAGCGAATATTGGCACCATCACAATACTTCCTCTATCAAATTTCTTTCAATTTTCTATTTTATATAATATGAGAAAGTAAAAAAGGCTCTCTGTTATCTATAACATTCCTTATGTGATAAGATAAGGTAAGGCCGAAACGTTAACGTTAGTTTATAAAGTAATGGAGAGTATGGTTTGCATGTTAATAATTACAATGTGGACAAGGCAATATACCGAGTCTACCTCTCTATTCCAGGAATAACATTACATTTTACACCATGTTATATAAATGTAAATTAATATAAATTACACGTTCATTATCATAAAGGTGTCATGGAGTGGCTTACTCTGCCTTTCATATTCACAAGGTCTAAATATTAATGTCAGGTAGTTTGTCATAGTAGAAATTGCTATTAATCTTTACTGCCACTATTTATCTAGATTAAAGACAACAAACTATTTTATAAAATAATTAGCTGACCCGACCAACTTTGTACCTAATAAACAATAATAACTTAAGAAATGTATAGCTGCTACCTTTCAAAAACCTTATAAATATAGTTTATCTACTTACATAATGTTGCCTTAGATGACAGGGGAGTAACCATCTAAATAAGTACCGGCTTTTCATATTTGCTTTAGGCGCTACTTTCCTAAACTTAAAGACTAATAGATAAGGAATCCTATATAATAAGACTACATAAAGCAAGCAATTAAAACTAAGTTTACATTTTGGTACACATAACTTTTTTGGTACTTCTTTAGATGGTTACTCCCCTGTGTTTTTTAGAATATAAGTGACTTTGACTAAATAACTATTACGGCAAAGGGATGCTTAGTCCAATGTACTTTGGGACAAAGGAATATCACACTTATGTTTTTATAAGGGGAGTAACCATCTAAAGAAGAATACTCCGTATACCTTCTTTAGATGGTTACTCCCCTTTGTTTTCTTAATAAAGGGAGTAA
>KZ652037.1:296673-310141 GCA_001010745.2 Gerris buenoi
GACAATTCCGAACAGTGATTTTCTACCTCTGCATATTTTTAAATATTTTCACCGACAATTCCGTATAGTTATTTTCTACCTCTGCATATTTTTAAATATTTTCACCAGCTATCCAGTATATCGATGCATTGCTAATTAATGCTTTAATTTCTCTATTTTTTTTATTTATTTTTTTTTAAATATAATTTTACGTTTTTTTTATATTTTAATAGTTTGGTTCACTGCCAAAGTTCTTTATCAGAAGTTTGTTTATGAGTTTAGAGAATATCAGACCCATAGGCTAGTTCAAAGTAGTCTTTTTAGCATATTAAAAATCTACATCAATAGGGTACTACAAACTATACACAGTATACTGTGTTGCCTACGGACCCTCGCTGTGTGCTGACTAGCACACATTTGCCCAGTTTATTTTTATTTGTTTAAGTGAGAAAGCGCATCGCATGATGACATCATATAGGTTTGACCTTTGAACTAAATTGATATTAAAGCTACCAATTATAGTGATGATAAGTTCGGTCGTTGATGGACGGTTTGAGATTATTGATAAAGCGACCTGTGTGTGTGTGTGTGTGATTGTATTATTTTTTTTCTGATTGAATAAATTTTAGCAAATCAATCTTCTTTCTCTTGAGATTTCAGAGTTTCACAGTTTGATGGTTGGTTTAAAATCAATAAATTCAAATTTGGACACGGAGTGCTACTGAGTGCTGAAGGTCACGCAGGTCAGCCGGGTATAATGTTGTTACAGGTTAACGCGTGACGTCACGGATCCACAGTGCTTGTTTCATCCTCGTGTCACGAACGTGACATAATCTTCACAACTACGACTCGAGTAGAAAGTTTAATGTCTCGCTAAGTCTTCTCCGCTCGTTATAATTCGTAACTTCTCGCTTTGACTTTACAACACGAGAACATCTCGTCGTCTTACGACACTAACACGGTGAAAGTAATTATAAGAAATGTAAACAGTTTGTTGGTTAACGATGAACCTTCATTAATAATTGTACAGGGTCTTATGTATTCTTGTACACAGAGACAGATTAAGAAAAAAGTTTATGTTGACTAAATAAGAAAAGTTAAGGATTCATCTTTAGGATACACTAAACTAATAAGGCTTACAACACGTATGGCTGGTTGCCGAATGCTTAGCGTTTCTGTAATTTACCTGTAACACGAAATCCAAACATTTACATATCGATGGTTCGAAGCGCAGAGAGGTAAGACTAACGGATAAGTGCATCAAATAAACGTGGCCTTTCTCCCGTCCTAATGTAACATAATGTTGTGTCGATCGTAACTTTAAAGAATCATAAATAAACAAATGCATTTATCTCTTACACATAATTGGAGTATATGGCGTTGTCCGGATTAATTTATAATAGAGACTAAGGCGTTATTAGAGACTATTATAGCCATTTTTTAAATTAGTTGGCATCTTTAGCTAAACAATTATTAGTTATATGTATACTTTTTTTTACCAACGCTGGCAAAGCTAATACTATGTTAAAAGCAAATTGCCCTTAAAAAAAAAAATCTCAAAATTGAGTTTTCACGCCATCACAATACTTTCTCTTTATATAAGAAAGTACAAGGAAAAGGGTTTTTTGTCCATTTTTACTTTGCTACCCCCCAAAAACCTTGGAGGAACGTGGAGAAAAATTATTTCTCATAAACGGTTTCAACGATTTTGATTAATAAAATTCTAAAATGTAATCTATTCTCATTCGAATCTAACGATATAAGCTGTTTTACCGGAAAAATTCATGATCATGAGAAGATAGCTTTAAACACGGACGGAGAGAGCCCGGGTTTAATGTCCTTCCCAGGAGAAGTTATTTTTATTATAAATTTTGATTGAATATTCAATAATAATTAAATATACCTACGAAAACAAGGTCTAGTACAATAGGTCTAGTAAGCAATGAGCTAAGTAATTATGAACTCGTGTATAAGAAAGTTTATCTGAGTTGTCTCGGACCAATTTTTTAGTGTTTCTAGTCTCTTAGGGGTATAATGTTAAGGGTATAATAATACTATAAAAAGTTTTACATTGTCGTGAGAAGAACAATTTAGCTATATGTGGTCTCACTGCGAGGCATATACGTGCCGGAGATGCCTCACTGCGAGGCATATACGTGCCGGAGATGCCTCACTGCGAGGCATATACGTGCCGGAGATGCCTCACTGCGAGGCATATACGTGCCGGAGATGCCTCACTGCGAGGCATATACGTGCCGGAGATGCCTCACTGCGAGGCATATACGTGCCGGAGATGCCTCACTGCGAGGCATATACGTGCCGGAGATGCCTCACTGCGAGGCATATACGTGCCGGAGATGCCTCACTGCGAGGCATATACGTGCCGGAGATGCCTCACTGCGAGGCATATACGTGCCGGAGATGCCTCACTGCGAGGCATATACGTGCCGGAGATGCCTCACTGCGAGGCATATACGTGCCGGAGATGCCTCACTGCGAGGCATATACGTGCCGGAGATGCCTCACTGCGAGGCATATACGTGCCGGAGATGCCTCACTGCGAGGCATATACGTGCCGGAGATGCCTCACTGCGAGGCATATACGTGCCGGAGATGCCTCACTGCGAGGCATATACGTGCCGGAGATGCCTCACTGCGAGGCATATACGTGCCGGAGATGCCTCACTGCGAGGCATATACGTGCCGGAGATGCCTCACTGCGAGGCATATACGTGCCGGAGATGCCTCACTGCGAGGCATATACGTGCCGGAGATGCCTCACTGCGAGGCATATACGTGCCGGAGATGCCTCACTGCGAGGCATATACGTGCCGGAGATGCCTCACTGCGAGGCATATACGTGCCGGAGATGCCTCACTGCGAGGCATATACGTGCCGGAGATGCCTCACTGCGAGGCATATACGTGCCGGAGATGCCTCACTGCGAGGCATATACGTGCCGGAGATGCCTCACTGCGAGGCATATACGTGCCGGAGATGCCTCACTGCGAGGCATATACGTGCCGGAGATGCCTCACTGCGAGGCATATACGTGCCGGAGATGCCTCACTGCGAGGCATATACGTGCCGGAGATGCCTCACTGCGAGGCATATACGTGCCGGAGATGCCTCACTGCGAGGCATATACGTGCCGGAGATGCCTCACTGCGAGGCATATACGTGCCGGAGATGCCTCACTGCGAGGCATATACGTGCCGGAGATGCCTCACTGCGAGGCATATACGTGCCGGAGATGCCTCACTGCGAGGCATATACGTGCCGGAGATGCCTCACTGCGAGGCATATACGTGCCGGAGATGCCTCACTGCGAGGCATATACGTGCCGGAGATGCCTCACTGCGAGGCATATACGTGCCGGAGATGCCTCACTGCGAGGCATATACGTGCCGGAGATGCCTCACTGCGAGGCATATACGTGCCGGAGATGCCTCACTGCGAGGCATATACGTGCCGGAGATGCCTCACTGCGAGGCATATACGTGCCGGAGATGCCTAGCTNTTTTTGACAGTGGTCTATTTTATTAAAAACTGACTGTATATGGCGACACTAGCGCACTCCTCAGATTTCCATGACTTCTTGGTCGACCTCTAGCTATGAAGATGAACAATGAACAAAATCTATTTGAACAAACTTAATAAAATTTTAATCTATCTATACTATAAATACAAAAGTTTTGTAAACAAACAAATATGAAAAATTGTGCAAAGGTTCAAGGCAGCGGCCGTTTTTCAACGAGCGAAGTAAGTAGGGGACAGAACCCCCTAGTTTAAATTTAAAAAAAAAAAGTATATGAATTTTCATGAATTAGCATGTCGACGAAATGTAATGAGTAATGACAGTTATAAAACTTGTTATTGGTTAAACAAATGAATTAAATAAGCAATAGGTAATTTTTTGAAAATATATTTAATATTGATTCTCTTTCTACTATCGCCGTCTAATTTAACATCAATTGGAATAACAAATACAAATAAATAAAAATAGTTATTTACGCAACAAAGGAGAGAAGTATGTTTTCCTGCTCGAGGTTAAGTTTTCTCCTGAGGCACCGCCGAAGGAGAAAACTTCATTAGCTCTCAAGGCCTTATGGCCGAGGGAGATAACTTTAGTTTTACCTCCCGAGGCATAGCCGAGGGAGATAATCCCGAGAGCAGAAATACTTCGATCCATGTTGCGTATTAAATTTTATCTACGGCTACCATGGGTAATAGCTAAGTTTGTAGGCATAAAAGTTTTACCTACAAATTCTCGTAATTTAAACACCTTAAACTGAAATTTAGTCACTTCATTTATTAAAAAAAATAACAATTTTTATACTAAATATACACGTTTTACTACAAACAATTTCGATTTCTTTAGTTTGTTTTTAATTTAAAGACTTTGTATGATAACCTAAAGTAACCTTCCTGAAAAATTGAAAGCTATAAACAGGGGAAAAACTTTACTACCAACATAATACTAAAAAAATTACCTTTTAAGTAGGTATGATTGTTTTTTTTACTCCCTGTTATTAGCAATGTAAAGTCCACTTACAATGCAAGTCATAGATAAATAATATTTTCGGACGTAATCAACATAATAACTTTGACATCACGTGTTTTGTCACTTTTCTTAACGAGATTGGATGAGTTACTTTTTGGTTAAACGTAGAATCTATAGAGAACACTGGAATCGTGAGAACGACTTGGACAAATAAGTGTATTGGTTTCAAATAGCGTTCATTTCTCGTTGTGATATCAATTGAATGTTATTATTGTTGGGGTGTGAAATAAAAGCTATGAGGTAGACCGGAGCATTGTTTTGGAATGAGAGGAGTAAAGGCAACAGTACGCGACCAGAGGGAGTGTTTAGGTAATGTTGTACCGAGTTTAGAATTACCAGTTGTTTCTTGGGAAGTGAATTCCCAGCCTTTGTAACTTAGTCTGGGAATATTACCAGATGGCTTGAGATGAACCCTTCTCTATATTACTCCCTCTGCCGGCTTCTGCCTCTATGTTAACCATGCCTTATCTATTACATCGAACTTGTAACAACCGTAACTCAATCAATATCTCGATGCGAAGAGGGAGATGTAGTTGAAAAATTATATTTAACTGCAACTAGAATTTAAATGAGGCTGATAAAGTTACTGCAGGGTAAACTAGTGAAACAAGAGTATATAATATATTTAATATAAAACATCGATGTTCTCATCGAATCTGAAAACTATTTCTAATGATAATATTGTCACACATTATATATACATATGTTACTTAAGAGTTTAAGTAGGAGTTTGTTGTTTATTTACAAAAATAACAGTGAAGCTGGCCAAATAGAATGGGTTGCTAAAAAAACACTCATCTGACTTGTGACATTCACATTTGAGACACTCATCTTTCATGAGACATTTCTTAAATAATAAAAATAATATTATGTACAATTATACAATTTATTAAATAACATGGCCAAAACAATTATAATAAATTAGCAATTTAATATTATTAGCTATGAAGATGAACAATGAACAAAATCTATTTGAACAAACTTAATAAAATTTTAATCTATCTATACTATAATTACAAAAGTTTTGTAAACAAACAAATATGACAAATTGTGCAAAGGTTCAAAGCAGCGGCCGTTTTTCAACGAGCGAAGTAAGTAGGGGACAGAACCCCCTAGTTTAAATTTAAAAAAAAAAAGTATATGAATTTTCATGAATTAGCATGTCGACGAAATGTAATGAGTAATGACAGTTATAAAACTTGTTATTGGTTAAACAAATGAATTAAATAAGCAATAGGTAATTGCTTGAAAATATAATTAAATATTTTTTTTTTTAAATTTTAGATAGTTATTTAGAGAAAAATACTGGTCAGTGGCGAACAAATATAGGATAAAGAGCATTTATTTGGGATAACATTTATTTGGGATAACATTTATTTGGGATAACATTTATTAGGGATAACCTTTTTAAAGAGATTTTTTTATATGTTTAATAGATTTTTTTAAATACCCTTCCTTCTACCCCTTACTTCTGAGTTATAAATTCTAAGTTCACTATACCTTTTTGCAATTTGAAATATAGGATGGTTAATCAATTAAATGTTTTCCACATGGCACTCTGTTTAGTTGGACACCCAATTAGGTTACATCAAAATGCCTTCAGTTTTGATTGTTAGAGTTACAGGTTTTGTCAGTATAACGTATTCTTATGTAATGTTAGATAGGTCAGGTTTGAGTGTTGTATTTGACAGAGTATTTATTGATTTTAGCGGTGTTGGAACGGGGTTTTTCAGAACTGTTTTTTTTCCATTCGAGCTACTTGTCTGTTGATTTGATTGATTTATAAAGATAGGGACGTGTTAAGTCGGGTGTACCCCAGGGTAATGTTTGATTCACGCGTCTCTTCGTACTCTTTTCTCCCATTTATTTTCATATATATTTCTTGTTTATCCATTTGTCCTCTTCTGTTGGCTTTTTCCCCCTTGTCATGGAATTTCTAGGGTTGACATTTGTAACAATGCACACGTTTTTCTGTTTGTAGAAAATAGAGACAGTTACAATCTGTAGCTCTTTCCTCATGGATAATGGCTCTCTTTGTTGAGTGTCTTTTTGTGCAATGGTTACCTGCAGTGCGTATCTAATTATTGATGCGCTGCAACTCACTTATTTTTACTTAGTGTTACTGCTCACTTCATCACGATTATATAGCTAGTCATGTTTGTACAATAGAAAAAAGTTCCTCATAAAATAAAACCACATACTTTTTTTTAGTAAGCTTTAACATAATTTTTTTTATAATTATACACTACTTAATATAAATTAATAATTCTCTAAATGCGTTAAATTATAATCTTTAATCAATTTGATTTTTTCTTATTTTTCTTTGTATTCTGTGTGTTATTTTTCTTGTGTAGGAGTCAATTTTTTCTGTTTATTTCTGCTAATCTCAAATAATTTTTTTATGTTTGACTCGTCTTTTGAAATATTTAAATTCTCTCATATCGAGTTTTTTTTTCATAATTCAGAGGCAACTATGTTTTTTTCTTCTATAATTCTTAAATATTAATCTGCTCTATAAGTTAAACTGTTTGACGCTCATACCAATATTTAGTCCTTAACAATATTACTTATATGCCTAATTTGATTACAGAGAATTCCTTTCAAGTTTCGTTTGTTTAACGCTACAGTTAGTTGTTATAATTGTTTGCCAATGCACGTGTTTATTTGTAAGGTTATTATGATAAAATTTCACTAAATAGTCACTATATTAACATTATATTGCAGTTTCCTTTTCATTTTATCTATAAATATAAGTTTACTAGATGCATTCCTTGTTTATGATTTCAAATTCTTTCTATATCTCTACTATATTTACAATTGTGTGTATCACTTTTACTTTTCTCTTGATGGTAATAGATTTAATTGTCTATAATCACAAATTAGGTGGATTCACACCTTCGGTCACTGTCAGGGCACGGCACTGATTCAGTCCAACCCATTCCCGCACTTTCCGGGCAGGCACCAGTCAGTCAAAGGCAGAATCTCCTGACGTCAACACTAGATGTTTTAATATATCCATATAATGTCCCTTAGTAAACGTAGATCAACCTTGTGTAACATAGCGCTACTTTTAGAGGAGGAGAAAGAAGTTAGGTCCAGGTCTCAAAGACCTTATTTGGTACATAATAATATATCAAGAATAAATTAAGGGGGGGGGGGGGTGCAAAGCTATCTCTGAAACTCTTAAATCAAAATAAGAACCAATACTCAATTATAACAGACAACCAAACCAATGTAAAAACAAGGGTTCAAAAACAAAATAAATAAATATGTTAATTATAAAACAAATATTTTATAAACAAGCTTTTATTCGTATTCTTCTCAGCAAACCTAAATAATAATAATACCTAATTCACCATCTTGGGATGTCCGCCATATTAGATTTAAAATGATGTCACTCAGCTAACCACGCATTGTCATCCAAATTTAACATGTATGCAAAATTACAATTCAATCAGTTGAAGATAACTGCTTTAAAATTCAGTTGCAAGATTTGACCCGAATACTTGTATACAAAATTGCAAGTTAAATAAAAGCTTGTAATAAGAAACTGTGGCAATGCAATAAAAACAAGTCTAGATAGGATGAACAGAGGGTTGACTGTCTGTAGGACTCGGTCGGTCTGATCACGGTACGCACTGTGCAAGCTCTAACCACCTCAAACCACCTCTAACCACCCCTAACCACCTCTAACCACCTCTAACCACCTCAAACCACCTCTAACCACCTCAAACCACCTCTAACCACCTCTAAACACCTCTAACCACCTCTAAACACCTCTAACCACCTCTAACCATCTCTAACCACCTCTAACCATCTCTAACCGTGTTCTGTGCGTCATCCATCCGTTACCAAAGGAGTGAATTTCCCCATAATATAAAAACATCTCATAAACAAAAATAGAAAGGGATCTTGATCTGACCTGTCCGTGACTGTAGGTGTGAATCCACCTTCACTGTCATCTCTACCTTCGTGTGTAAAAGGAATCCTCATATGTGAGGAGATTTTCACCAAAATATTTATTATTCTGCAAGGCATTTTCAAACATCCTCTAGAAATGCCTTCAGTAGAGTAGTTTTAGTAAATTGTTAATTTGTCGGTGAAAGAGAAATCCGACTTTGCGAGTCTGCTGAGACACGTTTCAAAGTCAGTAGTATTGAATAATTAAGTTGAACACATCAGAGCAAGCCTGACTTGAAAATAGAACCGTTTACTTACAGAACGACGAAACGTGAAGGGATCAATACTGATACATCTTTATAAAGTCTAATATTCGTCAGTAAAAATAATTACACGCTAAAAGTTGAAATTTATATGTGACTCTATGATGGCACTTTGATTTTGACATAGAATTCAAATGTCATCCAAAATATCAAAAACGAACAAAATGTTTTTTTAATGGTCGTTAACAAAAATTAGAGCAAAAACGAGATCAACATTTTTTCCCCCTGACATCTGTAACGCAATTCTGTAAGCTGTTGTCAAACTTCGAGAGATCATAAAAATGTGAGTTATTTGAGTTTTCAAAACAAGCCGTTAAATATTAACTAAAGAGTGTTAACATTAAACCTAACCACTTTTAAGTTAAGTGGTTGAGGTCATGAAATCAAGTTATTAAGTGTGGTAAAGTTTTAACGAGGAAAGAGCTTTAGAAAGAAGTTTAAGGGTTACGTTTGGGGACTTACCTCAAAATGAATTCCAAGTCGATATATCGACTAAACAATGCTCCCTCCGCTTGCTTCATAGCTCACTATCAATTTTCCTTCTTTTTTGTATTTTTATTTATAGAATTTATTAAAGTAATGAATATTATTGTTATATCGTGGGTTTAGTATATTAAGTACTCTCATAATATAACGTTTCTACTTCAACGTTTCAACCATAGGCATGCATTTACATTATCATTATCTGTGATACCTATCAATCATTCTAGCCAATAGCTTGAATTAGACTAAGCGCTCTATACTAAAGACAATGCATATTGATTCACCCTTTTATTATTTAATTCGTTTGGAGTACATAGTAATACGTTTGAAGGATTTCCAAAGCCGATGAGTTATTGGTTCTCGCAACTCGCATGAAAGCTAACTAAACAGACCTGATAATTATCCGATCCCTCTTCCTGCAGTACCCAATAAAACTAACTAACTAGCCCTTGCGTTGCGAATGCAGCAAGTTAATATATATTTATACGACATTGTCATTGTCAATAATATTGTCAATTATTACAAATAAATTCATTCGTGTGTCAGAGCTCCAAGTGATTACTACTAATTATAATATTTAGTAATTATATAATTATAATAAGAACCAGGCCAACACCTTGGTCTATATGAGGTGGTTAGAGGTGGTAAGAGGTAATTTTTAGGTTAGGTTTTTTTTTTAAAGAGCAACTCAGGTTCTTATTATTAAGGGGAAAAGTATCAACCCTACAAACACATTGTTTTAAAACATACAGAAGTTATAAAATGAATGGTCTTGGCTGTGTATATTTAGTTTACAAGAAATATAGTAGTTGTTGGATAGACGAAGTTGATAGATGATGCTGGTCAGCGATGGTATGGCAAACTCGGCCCTGTAACCATCCTCAAAATGCAAAAGAGACCTTTTGGAAATACTCTAAGAAACAAAAAAAAAGTGAAAATGTGCGACTATGGCCGAGCAAAAAAAAAGAAAAAAAGTTTACCTTCACTAGAAGGGTTGGAGAGGTTCTACATTCAGATTATGAAAGATTAAACGGTGGAGGAGTTCCACTGGTACATTTTAATTGGTGCCACATTGCTTCACCTTTACTAAAAAAATGAGGGAGAAATCCTAGAGGCCTCACGCTCTCGGCCAAAACCGAGGGCTACTGCGCCGCACTGTGGCGTTGCGAGAGCCTCTGCCTGCGACAAAAACAACAAAGGAATATCACACTTCTGTTTTCTTAAGGGTAGTAACATTCCGTACACCTTCTTCAGATTGTTACTCCCCTCTGTGTTTTTTATAAGGAGAGTAATAATCTAAAGAAGTGCCGGCTATTTTGCTCTTGCAATTTCTGCTGATGTATAAGGACATTTCAGAGCTTTGTTAAGTACAAAGCCGTCAAGCGTTTAGAAAAGGTTTGGGAGGGGATTTTTATTTTAACTAGAATCTCGATGAATGATTGATTTATCAATACCTAAGATCATTTTTCGAACAATCGAACTGTTTCTAACCTGTAAACTATAATGACATTTTTTCCTTACTTATCAGTATAATAGTTTATTATTAAGTGTTATTATACATCTTCTTCGGTCCCCAAAAGAACACCACTATTGAATTGGAATCAAAAACTCCGCACGGATTTCGTTGCGGTTGTCATAATGTCATCATTGAATTATCCAATAGAGAATGATTAGTACCACACATGCTATCACTTGTTACACCTGTATCGAAACTGCATCCGAATCGGTTTGTTTGAAAAAAAAAAAAATATATAGTTGCGTCGGTGACGGTGTTTCTGAAACTCGAAAGGGTACTTTGGAAGATGTGATTTGTCCGATTCGTTGTGGGATCTGTCTGGTTGGGATCTAGGAGGATAGTTAGGTGATGAAACGATCCTGGGACACTTGTCCGCCAGCTTCAAGACATCCTTTTTGTCTTCGAGACCTTGATACGACTTCTTGCCTCGCACTACGTGAGCCTCAATGGAAACATTTCTATTTTTTTTTTCATTATTATTTTTTATATCCTTGTTCGCTTGTTTTCTGTCTCTTTACCACATCAAGCAACGACGTTTCGACACTTTGTATCGTTTCGTCTTCCTTCGCTTATTTCTACAGGAACTCCATCACATCTTCCAAACCATGTTTATTCGTTAAAGGAATCCGCTGCGGCATTGATACCCATTCACAACGGACTAGAACAAATATATATAAGGAAATTTTCTCTCCTTTTCTTTACTATCTTTCTAGCAAATCAATTTTGTCACGCGGGACTCTATGATGCTTCCTATAAATGCACACAATGCGATTCTCCCCCTTTACAAATAAATATTTTAACTATAAATAATTGCACAATAAAAAGAACTTTTTATATTCTACGTTTTTAAATTTTCTGTTTTTGTTTGCACCATTGTCATATATAACTCTTTTTGTATAAAACATACAGCGAAGTATTGTGAGTGATACTTTTTATGGTAATTGAACCTTTCGATTTCTTAGACGGTAGCTACGTTTTTTTGTCCACTCAGATGCTTGCAACCTAATCATTTTATTACTACGTTTTAATTAGCTTGCTTTCTTGTTTGTTCAGTACAAATCTTGCAATCGATGTTTACTAACTTCCCGAGTAGCTAGATATTTGGATCTTTTAGAATAGCTCAGAACACGATGACAATGCATTATTTTAATACTTTTAGCCAACTTTTACGGAAAGATAGTTCGAAAAAAATCCTCGAGTTATTTTATTTGTTTTGACATGTGCCATATTTACAATCTTCATTTTGACAGGTTTCAAATTTATGATTTATGACAGAAAATTTAAAAACTTAGTACATTATCTTTTATAGTATATTCTTATATAGTATATATTCTTAGTATATTATTATTATCTTGTAATTATTACTACGTTTTTATTAGCTTGCATTCTTGTTTGTCCTGTACNTAAATTATGTATTTTCAAAGGATTTGCAGTTTAGGTCATTAAGAGGTCTTTGTCACAGTAGGTATATGGTTTAAGAGGTCTTTGTCACAGTAGGTATATGGTTTAAGAGGTTTTTGTCACAGTAGGTATCTCGTTTAAGAGGTTTTTGTCACAGTAGGTATCTCGTTTAAGCCGTGTCAAAAAATCAATTTAGGTTGATCGTGTGGACAAAACAAGGTGTTATCGGTTTATCTATTTGTTTGTATTCTTGTCATTGTTAACATTGGTCTGATTCTCTTACTTTGTATTCTGCGCATTTCTCTAAATTAGAATGCGAGTTGGATTTTCTCTGCTTTTAAATTATTCATGATTTTTCTTCTGTGAAAAGGCCTTTTATCCCCCCCCCCCCCAGACATGGGGATAAGTCAATCAAGTTAGGACAAGGGGGAAATGGCTGGGAGCACTGTAGCTCGTTACCTTTACAAGCGTTTCCCTAAGAGTGTGACCAATTTCTTTCTCACAACTTTTTACCTTTTTATCTGCAAATGAATATTTTTTTTAGTAGAATTTTTGAATTCGTATAAAGAGACTCATTGCTTAAGTGGTTTTTTAGAGTGATCAAGTCATCTCTAAGGAAATGCAATAAAATAAATGAATATAATGTATAATAATACATAGTATTTGGTAATGAGTACTACGTATTATATTCTTTTGAACATATCCCTGGATTTATTTTTCTTTTACTGAAAACTTTGTTAATCATTTTAATTTTTTGAAAATTATATTCTATATTATTTTTAATTAAAGTATTTTTGGTCTTGTCACAGATTCACCTAAGGTACAAATCTTGCAATCGATTTTTAACTAACTTTCTGACTAAGTAGAAAGCTGACAACAGATTATGTATTTCTGATGACAATATAATAATCTAAAATAGAAATAGAAATGAATAATCATTAATTAGATTTACCAAATTATTACTATTAGTCGATAAATCACTGTTTCTTAAATATATATGCGGTAAAATTCAAAGTCATTTGTAAACAAACACGACCAGTGACAGCTTAGGAAATTCACAAGGAAAATTTAAAAATGTAGTATATAAGTTGTTTTTATCTTGTAATATTTGGTTAATTAAGTGATTTCTGCTTCTTATATTTTATGAAGTAATCAAAAGGATGACATAAAATGAATTAGTTGAAATTGTTCACTTTGTAAAAACTTGGAGAGACGGCAGCTGAACGATTCATTTAATGTAAAGGAAAAAGTCTCATTTGTCGGAGGAAACGGATCATCCGGCTGACCTTGAAGAAAAAGGGA